>VDFB02047230.1:180969842-181031516 GCA_007258455.2 Sequoia sempervirens
ATCAAGGTTACAATCTTCAAACCCATGACCGAGGTTTTTTTTTTTTTTTTTTTTTTTCTTTAGGGTTTTAAACCTTTCTCTCCTATGTGGCCAATCCTATGATGCCAGAGCAAAGTCTTTTCTGCTAGAATTTTAACTTCTATAGAGTTTATACAATTAGGAACATTTCCCTCTTTTCCTCCATGAGTAGCCTTCTGTGACTTTACAAAGACATTGTTGCATTGAACAACATGTGCATCCAGCTTGTACAAGGTACCAATACAAGCACCCATTGCTAGCACCATTGAGCCTCTAGTCATATTGCATCCATTTCCAGAGAACGTGACTTGCACTCCAATATCATTCAGCTTACTAACAGAAAGTAAGTTTCGAGCCAGACCTGGTATATGCATTAACTCATTAATTCCCTTCACTCTTCCATCAGGGAATTGAATTCTGACTCTTCCACGACCAACAATTTCCAAAGTTGAATCACTTGCCAAGTACACCTTTCCACCATCGTATTCTTCATACTTCATAAACCAGTCTCTATGAGATGTCATGTGGAAAGATGCTCCAGAATCAATTAGCCAGACATCATCTAATGCCTGTGTAACCAAGGATGCAATGAAGGCATTTGCATCACTATGAGAAGAATCATTGTCAAAAGAATACTTCTTCTTCTTCTTCTCCTCCTCTTTACAATCCTTTCAGACATGACCAGGTTGCCCACAGTTCCAGCAGTTCACCTTGGACTTCTTGCCAGGAGACTTTGATCTCCCCTCTGATTTCGATTTAGATTTCTTGTCCTTCTTCTTGACTTTCTCTTTCAATCTTCCTCTAACAACAAGAGCCTCCTTCGCCATGTCAGAAGATTTCCTTCTCATTTCTTCTGATAACAAAGAAGCAACAACATCTTCCATCTTGAAACTGGATGTTGTACTCCCAATAGCCATCACAAGGTGATCCCATGAATCTAGCAAAGAACACAATATCAGTATACAACGATCCTCTTCATCAATCTTCACACCAACAGATGTTAACTATGCAATCAACATGTTGAATGCATTCAAATGATCAGCTACAGAACCTCCTTCCTGCATTCTCAAAGTGTACAACTTCTTCCTCAGGAATAGTTTATTCACCAAGGACTTCCCTTGATAAATAGATGCCAGTCTCTTCCACAAGGAAGATGCAGTCTTGTCTTCATGCACATTGAGAAGAACAAAGTCTGCCAAACAGAGCCTTATCAGCCCCTTAGACTTTCTATCTGCAAGGTCCCAACCTTCTTGCTTCATGCTTGTAGGCTTCACTCCAGACACAACAATCCAAAGATCACGATCAACTAATAGATCTTCCATCTTAAGTTTCCACAACTCAAAATTGTTGTCATTGAACTTCTCTATTTCAATCTTTCCTGATGTGCTTGCCATCTTAATCTATAATTAGAAATTGACAAACTTCTACAAGACTCCCACTGAACATAAATTGACACAAAAAACCCAACGTACCCACAAGGATAACACAACTGGTTAGGCTCTAATAGCACTTGTAAGGAAAGTTAGATGCGGAAGAAAATCTCCTAACATCAAAACCTTAGGGAAGAATGTAGAGATACCTTTTAAATTTTACAATTACAGTTCAATTAAGCTACACATGAAAGAGATAATAGAAAAAAAGTATTTGAAAAACACATATGAACACCAGATTTACGTGGGAAAACCCTTACGGGAGAAAAACCCACCACACCAAGAAAAGTCACTTTGTATTACAGTAATAAAGATTACAAACAGAGTTCTGACTTATCTTTCTGATGTCAATTTACAGCAGCATTCACCATGAACAACCTTGTTACAGAACATTCATGTTACAGTCTTCATAATATAGAATTCATCCACTGACCATACAATCACATAACAATTGGTCGATTCATCAAACTAGACATCATCTACAACTTCTGAGTAAATCCATGACGCCCCTGTCTGTCAAGCTTCCCCTCAGTAACCGTCACAATAGTCCAATTGCTAGTAGTCCCCATTCGGCTCCTTTGATTGGCTATTGATTCATCACATAGGATGGTCTTCTCTTGGTCAAAGCGATCAACCTGTGTTGGCATGTTGGTGAGACACAAGAAGTGTCTCGCTGATGCCCAAAAGCTTCACCATCAATGTCGCCAAGAGTCATCCTTATCGCCAAGATGTTACATCGAGTCCAGAGAGCTATCACTAAGACTTTGCCATGTCACCAAGACCTCATAGCGAGCCTTTATGTTATACTAAGACTTTCAATAGTTGGCAAGACTTATCGCTTTTGGTGAGACATCATATCGAAGCTCTGAAGTCACATAGATAGTAGAATTTACATCGGTGAGACTATCGTCTTTCGCCAAGACATCACACCGAGCTCTAAGACTTTCTTCGAAATGATCAACAGTTGGCAAGATTATCGTTCGTCATTGAGACTTTACACCGAGACCCCTTTAGTTATCTTGATGACTTCAATGCAAAACCATTCTGCAAGACATCACACATTGGTAAGACTTCTTATCGAGCCATCGCATGTTACTCCGAATACACCAAGCAAATGCTATCAGCGAGACATTCCTATCGATAAGACTTCTTACTGAACACCCAAGACTCTTCTTGAAGACTTCAACAGAAAATGTTGTTGGTGAGACAATAGCTATCGTTGGGACCTCACACCGAAGTAAGCCTTTCAGCCAAGGGTCTCCCTGATATACTGTATGAATGGCTTGTCGGCCAGAGATCTCCACTCGGCATAGGGTTACAACGATAGTCACAAGTCATAGCGATAAGCTTCTTTGGCATGACTTAAACATTGTCTCAGTGACCTGTACAAACCACAAGATCCAAAGCTTCTAGTCGGCCAGACTCAAAATATGTCACACCGACTTGCCTCTCTTAGAGGTTTCAGCCTATGAGATTGAGGCATATGTTTCCAATAGATTAGAGGATTGCAAAAACCTTCAACTCACTACCTTTAGGAATTTGACACAATGAAGTACTGCTTCCTCAACTCACTTTCAAAAAATTATTCTCTTCACTTGTGGCTTACTTCGTTACTTTTCATCATCAAAACCTTCACATCTTGACTTGCATTTATACAATATTCAACCTTAGAAACTTTCTCCAAGGTAAGCCACATACTCTTCAATTCATAAATTCAAATTAGGTAGGCAACTCAACATTCCCACAATAGAAAGGAATGAGAGTAGACCAATTAAACTCTTAACCAATACCAAAGGCAATGTCTTGAATCAACCACATGCTTCCTTAATTAAATTTAATTCTTCATATGAAGTGTAAACACCAGGTTGACCAAACCTAATGAAAAAACCAATGAACATTAAAGTACACGCTTTCCAAGATAACACACAAACAACATAACACTCTCCATTATGCACGAGAACACATCTTAGATAGTTCCAAATACATCCACAATAGGTGTAACAACTTTAAAACTTAGAAGACCTTTCATCAATCCATTTGGACTATACAAACTCACTCAACAACTCTAAAACTCAAATTCTGAAGCACCAAACCTTGAATATTTTTGCCAAAACAAAGAAAAAACCATTACAGGACATATTCTAGATCCACAAGACCTAAAACAAAATAGCATGGGACTGCGGAGCATAAACATTTCTCCTAGTCCACAGAAAGCCGACTCTTCTAAACCAGTTCACACATTGGTGAAAACAACTTTCACTTGTCATCAAACCAACAACAAAAAATTATGAGATATCACCAATAGATCACCAACAAAAAACCTTTAGATCTACACAAGCATTAGATCTACATAGAAGAAACACGAAGCACATTCCAGAGCACATTCTGAACACATACATAACTTTGACTTCACTCTTTATTAATTTTCTCAAAATCACTTGGTAACCCATTACTTCAATGCATTTGTAACATCATAAGGATTGCTCCATGTACTCACAACAGCTCAACAACATCTCAACTATACATGCACAATCTGCAACATACTGAACTATGTTGATGTCAATGAAAAAATTAATGACAACACCACCAAACTTGCTCATGCTTGCAACAATCTCCCCCTTTGTCATTGATGGCAATACATTATGTGAAAAACCATCAAAGACCACAACCTACAAAATATTATGGGAGAACACCTTTTCTTCCTTTTCTACTATTTTTCACATGACTCTCTCTCCTCCTTTGACATCAATGGAAAAGACAAAAAACTCTGATTACTCCCCCTTAGGAGTGCACCCATTCAACTCATACTGCAACAATGAAAACTTTACTACTCCCCCTGCGAAGTAGACCCGTTCATCAATCCAAATAAATGAAGAATCTATGAATTCACTGGAGTGATGCACCTCCATGTGCATCTAGTTTTGAGGGCCAATGACCCCCAATCTTTCCCTAAGATTCTCAAAAGTATCCTTCAGAAGATCCTTAGTAAATATATCTACAATCTATTACTTTGTTGACAGATACTCGAGCTTGACTTCATTTTCCAACACCTTTTCTCTTAGGAAATGATATCTGATAGATTTTTGTTTTGTTCTTGAATGCATTACTGGATTCTTTGAAATGTTTATAGCACTTGTATTGTTATAGAAAATAGGAATAGGCTCATCACATACCACTCCAATGTCTTTCAAAGTTTGCTTCATCCACAAAAGTTGTGTGCAGCAGGATGTTGCGGCAATATATTTTTCTTCTATAGTGGATAAAGAAACCATGTCATGTTTCTTACTCAACCATGAAACTAATCTTCTATCAAGAAAGAAAGCACCTCCACTGGTACTTTTTTGATCAACCACACAACCAACCAAATCTGCATTGGTATAAGCACTCAAAGTGAAATTAGTACCCTTAGGATACCATAAGCCATAATCTGGTGTACCTTTAAGATTGTAACATGTGCCTCTTTAGGATCTGCTTGAAATTTGGAAACTAGACATACTACATGCATGATATTTGGTCTTGTAACAGTCAGATACAGTAGCCCACCAATCATACATTTGTATTTTCTCTGATCAGCTTTAGCAGATTCATCATGTTAACTTAGCTTGCATTCAGTTACCATAGGAGTACTAACCAATTTGGAGTCATTCATTCCAAACTTCTTCAACAGATCTTTCACATATTTCTATTGTGAAATGAATATCCCCTTATCAGTTTGATTTACTTGAAGACCAAGAAAGAAATTCAACTCACCAATCATGGACATTTCAAATTATTTTTGTATTTCTTCTGCAAATATTTTACACACCTTCATTTCCTCCAAAAATGATATCATCAACATATACTACCACTATCAACATTTTGATACCTTGCACTTTCAAGTAAATATTGATGTCAGCAGAGCCTTTTCTGAATCCTTGTCGTGTCATTTATCTATCCAATCTTGTGTACCATGCTCTGGGAGCTTGTTCTAGTCCATACAATGCCTTCTTCAACTTACAAACCATATTCGGTTTGTATGATAACTAAAATCCTTCATGTTGTTCTATGTATACTTCTTCCTCCAATTCACCATTCAAGAATGTTGACTTGACATCCATCTAATATACTTTGAAGTCCTTGTGGGTAGAAAATGCCAAAACATCCTAATAGATTCCATTCTATCCATAGGGGAAAATGTCTCTTCAAAATCTATTCTTTCGACTTGTGAGTATCCCTTGCATACAAGTCTTGCTTTATTTCTTATAACTTCACCATTCAACTTATTCCTGAACACCCATTTTGAACCAATTACATTCTTATTCACAAGTATAGGAACTAATCCCCATGTCTGATTCTTCTCTATTTGTTGCAACTCTTCTTTCATAGCTCTAACCCAACTCTCATCTTCACATTCTTCACATACAGACTTAGGTTCTATTTTAGAAAGTAAACATAGATTTACCTCTGCTACCACTTTACTTCTAGTATTCACACCTTCAATCTTATCTCCAATTATCTATTCCTCCTGATGATTCTTCTGCACATACTTAGGAGTCTTTCCATTAGGTTTCAAGATTTCTTCTTCTTCTTCAATCTATTCTTCATCTTTTTCTTCTTCCTTCTCCTTATTCTCTTTAGGTACTTGTCCATAGATAAGATTTGTGAATGCTTGGTCTAGACTTGCTCAAACATAAACAAACAATCAAACATTAGTCAATAAAAAAGTCTAAATAAACATTCCCCATGAAATTCATTCAAACACAAGAACATTGAAATCAAAGCCAAAATAACAAGTAAAAGCTAATGAAATTCTATTCTAGATGCTCAAACCAGCATCCCATGGGGGAATTTGTTCTTCTTTGATGTGGAAAGAATCCCTTTCCCAATTCCTTGATAAACTTGATGATGATTGATTGATCCTTGATAAAAATTGTCCATAACCTAGCTATGGATGATGAAATCTATGAAAACTTGGATGAAAATGTGGATGAACTTGCTCAAATTTGTAGATAGTAACCTTGCATGAAGTTATGGATGATTGTGGATTCCAAATCAATAGAGAAGGATTCTATGTATAAGGAAGAAGGATTGAAGATTGAAGAATATGATGGATGTGGGATTAAAAAAGGACCAATGGCATTGTGCCACTTGTCAACATGCTAATGAAGGGATGTGGAGCACATTTTGAACAATGTGCATGTTAAATGCATGTAGGTGAAATTTGAAATTCAAAAGAAGGCTTGTGTAAGAAGAGTTGTAAGAGCGTTCAATGCCATGTAAGAGCCTTAAATGCCAAGTTAGAGGACAAAAGTCTTTTAGGAGGGAGAATTCAAATAGATGGAATATTCCAAGAATATGCCATATTTGAATGGAAATAGAGGAATTAATAAATCAAGTAAATTGATTTACATGTGCAAGTTGCAAAAGCTAGAGGAATGGAGGATTAGTGTTAGGCGTTAATTATGATTAATTAACTTAGATGGAAGTTAGTTGATTTGACACTTGATTTAGATATTTAGATTTATTTAAATCAAATGAGAGGATACTTGGGAGATTAGGATTCAATAAAATAAAGCTGGTTTATTTAATTAAATGAAGACGTTAGGATTTAATTAAATAAAGTTGATTTATTTAATTAAATGAAGACATTAGGATTTAATTAAATAAAGTTGATTTATTTAATTAAAAGAAGACATTAGGATTTAATTAAATAAAGTTGATTTATTTAATTAAAAGAGGAACAATAGGATTTAATTAAATAAAGTTGATTTATTTAATTAAAAGAGGAACATTTGAATTTAATTAAATAAAGTTGGTTTATTTAATTAAAAGATGAACAAGAGGAAATTTTAATGAATTCAATTAAATAAAGATTATTCAATTAATTGGTTAGTAAGGAAATGATCAAGGAAGAATCAGTGTTAATGAATCAAGATCAAGTGCATGATATCAATCAGGATATTTTTCATGTCTACATTTTGTCCCTCTTTGAAGCAATGTACCTATTGCATTGGTTCAAAGAATAACCTTGTTGAGATCAAAGTTCAAAAAATTTCTTATCTTTTTGGATGCCCCAATGGAAAGAAGTATACTAGTACATTCCCCCCTTGAGAGATCGAGCAAAAAGTTCAATTTGAGGGTTGATCTCATGACAAAGAGGTTCAAGATTGACGTATGGATGGTTATGATGATGATGCAAATGAGATGGATTAAGATTCTTAGAATAACCAATCAATATTATGCAATGATGAGAATGCAATGCATGTTGAGATGATCAGTGTTTCCTATTATAAATGATATGCAGTATGCTGATGGTTTGTGGATGTAGGATGGATGCATTGGTGATTTTTGGTTAATTGTCATAGTACCATGTTAGCATGGAGGGAAGAAAGAAGAAATGAGATGATGACAAGAGGATCCAACAAGTCCATGATCTGACGAGACTTTATTAGAGATGATGATGAGAGATGGGTGTTGTTTGCTTATGAGGAATTGGGATTTTAAAAGAGCTTACTTACCTTATGTTTGATAACACATATAGATACGATGCATGAAGGTATCAAGAACTAAGATGGCGTTGCACCTAGTTTGATAGACTTTGAATTGACAATTAGATATGAGTATCCATGTTCACACCTGGCATACAAAACCCTATTTAGAATATAGTTCAGATATTCTAAACATCTCAAACCAAAACATAGAAAGGTGAGCCTTCCTATGTGGTCAACAAGACACATAAAATACCCTCCTTACAAACCAAACAAAGTACACATGACCAAAGTTATATTACAAAAACATCCAACAAGCACAACAGACAAAAGATAATGATCGTTTCCCCATTCTTTTCTCTCTAAATTTTTTTGATTAGACATCATCGAGAGGTCATTGGAATGAGCACAATAAGATAACTCAACAAGAGAAAGATCAAGTAAACAAACAAGCTAATGTTCTTCATACCGCTAGCCAAGACTAAGCTACAGTGATGGCTGATGTTGATGTCCATTGTAGGAAGGATGCATCCTAGGACATGATGTTATCAGATGATTTGGAACAAAATAGATGATGGGCTATTGATACGAAGAGTTGACCAACTTGTTCACCTACTGACCTAGACTTGAGACCTTGACATTTGAGTTTTCACTTTTAATCTGCTAGACTTGTTTCTGACTGTTTCACCAAAGGTTGAGGATGACGATGATTTATTATGATCGAATGTTTATTGTGGGTGAATGTGAAATGGGATGGATGGATTTTTTCAAATAGTTGGATGTTTTTGATCTTTTTGAAATGTTTTGAGGCTGTTTTTGGCATTTTCAAGATGTTTTACAAATGTTTTGATTTTAAAAAATTTCAATGTTTTGGTGTTTTCTAAGATTTTGACTAAGGACCTAACCTAAAGACCTATCCTAGGGGCCTTGGGAGCTGATCAAAGATTAGCCTTTCCTATGTTTAAGCTCAAAGACAATGTAGTTCAGATCTAGCGTTTTTGACTTTTTATAACTTTTATGGGTTGTTTTTGGATTTTGACATAATTTTGGATGTTTTTGGATTTTGATATTTTTTGAATGTTTTTGGATTTTCGCATGATTTTGACAATTTGGATATGGATAAGTGTGATGATATCAGTGCTTCTTTTTGGGATTTTGTTGAAAACCAAGCTAAGGTTGATTGATCGGATTGATGGATTGATGATGATACCATTGTTGAGGATACACAACAATGCAAGGATAGTGATTAAGCAACACGAGGATTGGGAAGGATATCCTGAGATGATGATGGATTGATTGGATTTGATTTGATGGATTGATGATGATAACATTATTGAGGATACACAATAATGCAAGGATAGTATTAAGAAATACGAGGATTGGGAAGCATATCCCAAGATGATGATGGATTGATTGGATTTGATTGATCAAGATTGTGAAGCTCGATTTGGAACAAATTTTTTTTGAATGATTTGTTTTGACTCAAGTGTAAATTAGATGTGACTGATATTGATCGTTTGGATTGATGTTCAATGAAAGATAATGCTTGATAAGGAACATCTTCTTGTCAAAATATGACATGGGCTAGTGTTTTGGATTTTGGATCATAAATGCTTGATCAATTTGATTTTATGTTTTCCAATGTTTGGGTCACCACATAAGTTGGAAGATATAGATCAATATTTATTCTTGAAGCAAGATGTAAATACCTGCCCCAGTGTCTAGTAATGGGTGGATGCTTGGATAGATGTATGGATGGATGGATATGGATTATCTTGCATTAAGATAAGGTGTTTGAACAAAGGATGCTCATTTGGATAGTGCTTCATGGCTCAAATAATGTTGGGTAGGATATGATCAATGAAAATGAATTATCTCAAGATGTTTACCATAAGCAAGTGAAAAGTGTACACAAATTTTTTGTCAAGATCAAGATAATTTGGAAGATGGATGTAGATGGATGAAAATGGGTTGGATAAATGGTTCATGGATGAATGGATTTATTATGGATAATATTGATGGAATGCTATATTTTTGATGGATGAGATAAGATGCTTTCACCTAAATTAGTGCATGCAGATGCTTGATTCTACACATGACACCTGTTTTCCAGGTTTTCATCATGGTACCTGCCTAAAGCATCGCCCATGCGGTTTTCACTAGAGGATAATTTTTTATCTTTACTATTTTCATTATTTTTTGGCTTTTTTTTATTTTTGTGAAAAAATTATGCTCATGTTGAACCACCTGGTAGTGTTGATGTAGATGCTTCTATCATGATGTGTCATCGATAGCTTGCTTGAAGAAGCTGATTTGCTAAGATATGTGCACTTGAATGCAATTGTTGAAATCCCTGATCTACTTTGTTGATACTGGAGTTAACTTTGTCTTTGTACGCACATCATAATAGGATGCCTTCTAAATTCTTATGATGAAGGGTGGCTGCCAATACATGGTCAATGTGAGAATTGGATATCATGCGTGGAGGCATGGATGGAGTGTGTTTAGGAATAGAAGATGGATTGATTGACAGTTTGGAACCTTTGACTCTCCAAACTTGGGAAGATGAGCAATAATGGGTGGATACGAAAGTGTGTATGGAATTAGGACCAATTGCTTGATTACTTTGTGCATTGCTTGAGAATCCTACTTTTTCCTTTGTGGAAATCTTTGACGAATGCTTTTCCCTTTTTTGTTTTTCCCCATAGTTTCTTTGACTGAGGGAGTTTGATAGGGATAATCTTTCTTTGTATTCTTTGGTATCCATGTGTATTTGATTTGTCCATTATTCTTCACTTATTTTTCTTTGATAGTGTTCTTTGTGCTTTGATTCAAATTTTTCTTTTGATGTTGGTCCCAATTTATGGATGAGGTGATGGGTGGATGAAGATTCATGATGTGACTAGTTGTAGTATTGGCACTGGTTTCACCATAAGGACTCTTCATGCTCCCTATGTTGATGCTTGCACTAGATAAAATTGCCCCTAGTATTATAGAGGTATCACTGATATGTTTAGATCCCTTAATTGTTGAATAACCAAGACCTTGATGCTTAGGATTGCCACTACTCTACACTAGTTCTAGGATACCTTGTCCATGTAGGCCTAATCCTCTGCCTTGATAATTCATTTGTTGAAACATTTTATTTGCAATAGGATATGATTTACCTTGGAAACAAGGTGCTAATCCTGCTCTGCTCTGTTGTGGATCTTCAAAGGTGATAGCTTCTTCATTGATAAGATAGCTTGCCCTAAAAAAGGTAAGTGCTCCAATTTCATAAGTGATAGGATCCTCCATGTGCGGGATAACTTCTTGATTGATATCTTTGTCTTGATCTTGTGGAATATCATATTTTAATGCTTCTTCAAGAGGTGTCGATGATTCACTATCCCTGTAAAAGTCTTCCTTATAATTCATTTTTGATATGCCTTCACAAGATGTTCCCGATTCACAACTTCTGTAGAAGCCCTCTTCATGACCCATTTTTGATATGTCTCTAGATTTTTTTGTATCTTGATCATGTGTACAAATGTTAAGAGTAGGAGACTCTTGTTCCTTGGTAATGATATCAAGAGTATGAGACTCTTGTTTTGAATGAAGATCATCTACATGTCCATTAGGAGTAAGCATATCATGGTTAGATGGAGGAATATGTGTTATATGGATATGATCATCATTTGTGGCATCTTGTATAGATAGGAGAGTGTCCATTAGATCATTGTAGTATCTTGGAGATATGAATTCTAAATCTTGAATGATTTCATAATTGCTTTCAACATGCTTTGGATCAAGTTATTGACATGGGTCAGTTTCAAAGGATGGATTGCTTATAAATATTTCTTACATATCTTCATTAGGAATGAGAAGTGGCTCAATATCCTCTTGATATTTGATTGAATTTGGATCAAGTGTCGAGTTGGGGATTTCTTAAATATCTGTAAGCATGAGGTCAAAGGATGTCAATATGTCTTGGAAAGGACCATTTCTAGACTTTGGTGAAAGATGTTGATCATGCTTTCGAATAAATTCTTGAGATATGTCCCCTAACTCCTTAGGTGATGTAGAGACATTTTCAATATGATCATTGGTCGATGGATCGTGGATTATGGTATCAAATAATGTTAACACTCCTTTGAATAAATCATTGATGGATATTGTTGAGGGGCATTTATCATGATAAAAAAGTGACTCTTGATGTATGTTGAGTTGATCTTTGAATGAGGTAGAAACATATTCAAGGTTCTCATTGATGGATAGATCTTGATCATTGTTTTCAATAAATGTGGTCGAGAGATTGTCAATTCTATCACTAGTGGTTGAATCTTCATCATTGTCCTCAATAGTTATTATTTTTTAATCAATAAGGTCTTGGATGATATTTTTGAGTCAAATACAATTTGATGTTGTGTATCCCTTCATTTTGTGAAAATCACAAAGGTGCTTTTCGTTATACCATGGTGGTTTAACTTGAGTCTCTTGATAATTTTCATAAACGAGGATTTTGATGATATTTTCTTGTACCAATTGTTGCATGATTGATTTGATTGGTTTCCCAAGTGGTGTGTATTTTTGTTTGTTACCTTGTGAGATTTGTACTTTAAATTGACCTTGTGATGATTGATTTTGGAGATGTGGAGGTTGGGTTTGTTGTTGATGTTGTTGATCTTGATATCCAACCTCTTGGCATTGGAGATATTGTTCTTGATGTGGTTGGGAACACAACTCAATGCTTTCATGACATGGTTTAACTAATGAAAGAGTGTATTTATTTTGGGGTGGATATGTCTCTTGGCACAATGAACCAACTATTTTGGTAAGTGTAGCAATTTCATCTTGCAAAATTTGATCTTGACACCCTTGATATAGTTGATTCAGTTTTTGTTCAAGCATATTTGGAATGTATACTTGTGGTGTTTGTATGGGATCATGGACAAATTGATTTTGGACAATGTTCTGATTTGGGATGATGCTTAGATTTTGCATTATAGGTTGAAATCGAACATTGTTGTGGTTGGGAATCACATTGCCTTGATACATGTAACTTTGATTTTGCATGGTGTTATGTTGACTTGGATCAATACATGGAGTCGTTAACATATTGTTTGGACTTTGAAAAAAAATTGTATGATTGGAAAACATATCTATTCAAAAGTTTACCAAGTGTGGATTTGAAATGTTCATGTTTGGTAAAATTTTACTTGGTATAGTCACATTTGGCATGTATGGATTTGGTGGGATAATGATGTTTTGTTGAAGACTCATGCATTAATTGTTTGGTTGATAGAGTTGTAGGTTTGGACTTGGATTTAAATCTACCATAGGGAAAGGTGTTTGAAAATTTAGATTGGGAATACTCACATTTTCTGTACTATTGAGGTTTGTAGGAGATAATGATCCCATGTATGGATTGTATAAATGTGAGTTTTGATAATCCATTGGTTTTGTAAGGATTTGATTGTTTGGTTGACTTAGATCACTCATGATGTATGGAGAAAGTTTATATTCCATGTTTCTCTTGTGTTTTGACCTTGTTGACTGCTAAGGGATTCGGGACCAATGATGAGATGAAGGATGAAAGGGGTGAATGATATGGGTGTTGAAATTTTAAGATCCTTGGAGGAATACTAGACTTTAGGATTCTTTGGATTTTTTGATTTGATTTGGATAATGGACTTATAAACCCTAAGATGTTGGAAGTTATCTTGGAATAAAATTTTCCACAAGGATGATAATTTAACTAGATGTATGAGGAAGGATTCATCCACACACACTTAGCCAAACAAGGCAATTTTGATGTTGATTGGAAGGATTTTTCCAAAAGTCTAGTATGAATGATTTTTCCAATGGTTCAAAATTTGTTTGTGAGATTGGATTTGATTGATGTTTGAGCTGGATGAAATGATTGATTGTTTTGATTCTAAATGAACGTAAGAGGGACTTGTTTATAAGACCAAGGTTTTGAATAACATGCTTTTCGCTAAGATTACTTCAAACCAAAAGATCAATGTTTTCTTAAAAGACCATAAGAAAAAAGATAAACAAGCACATGTGTGGGGTTCAATTGATTTCATCTTGATTAATGAATTGTGTTTACCACATCCACTTTCTTGCTAAGCTTTTCCACTAAATGTCTATGTATCAATTTCTTTTCATCCCACAAGGTCCATTATGTGGAAATCAAGGAAATCAAGGCAATAGTTCCCTAATGTTGAATTTAGTGAGAGAAAATTGAGATATAAATCCAAATACTTAGAAGCCTCTAAGGATGAAATCCCTAGGACAAGCAGTAGCACTTGAATTTTTTAAAGGTATTTGCTCCTTCTAAAGGTTTGAAATTTGATGTCCTTGTTAAATGTTTGTTTTCAAGATTTTGGATCTAAGAAATGTGTTTAACTGAATCAAAGATTGCACAACCCTAGGATGGAAGAGAAAATATTTGTTGAGTTCCTACTTGGATAAATGTAGCTGCGCTTATTTAAAGTGGATGACTAGAAGCTTGACCACACTGGCTCCCCTCCATGGCACACACTTCTTGTATCAGCCAAGCTTTAGTTCTCATGAATCTCCCATGACAAATTATTCATTTCTACAAGGAACCACAAGTATGTGGGATAGCTCTAGAGGTTCGATCTCCTGACGCCAACAAACATTCAGATTTTTGGCTACTAAACAAAGGTTCGTAATAGGTGAATCTGGTTCAAAGGACTCAATGATAAAATCCCTCAAGAGGTCTCCCAACCCTTAGAACAAGGGCTTTACGCATCATAAATATACTGGGGGAGAGCTATCATGCATCACTAAGTTGATTGCAAACTTTCCTTGCAACCACAAATTTGTATAACGGTTCAGAAGAGCCTATCTTATGTTGATTACCACTTGGGTTGTTCCCTTGGGGTAAGTACTTTTTCCCACCAAGGCGGGCCCTCTAAAGGTGAACAATAGTGAGTAAGTACATTCGTAGTTTGATCAATCCTTGTTTGTGTGAACAAGGAGAGAACACACATGATGCCTCTTCTCACACTAGCAAGTTTTGTTCAATTTTAATCCCAAATTGAAGTGTGGAGACAATCTTTTAGGCAACCTAATATTGCTAAAATTCTTTTGATTCTTAATATCATCGTGAAACATGAGAGAAGTGCATACGCCTCTCAATGGTATTAACTTGTAAAAAATATTACAAAACTCTTAGGTCATGGAGGAGCCTAAGGGAAAAAACTACCCTAAACAACCTCAGACTACCTAATAAGCTGAAAGGGAAGTGCAAACAAGACTTTGTTTCCCTTATGTTTTGTGATAGATTTTTTTTAACTAGGTGAGCAGACCATAAAGGTCTCAAACTATAGACCAGATGGCTCTCGACTAGAGGATGACAATGTGGGTGTCAGAATTTAGTGTGTCATGCTAGAGTCTCAGAGATGCACTTACGTCCTATATGAATAGAGGGTGAAGTAGCATCTAGAAACACATCGAGTCTACTGGCAACCTGAATGTTCAAGTTTTACAGCTTGATAGAAATATGAAAAAATGCAAACTACAACAAGAAGAATACTTTAACTAGGAAATATAAACTATTCTAATGGTGAAATGAGAAAGAAGAAAGAAGAGGAATGCCAACTTACTCAAGGTATAGTTCTCCAGCTAGCTCCAATAAAATGAATAGCACCTATACACATAATAACAAGAAAAATGTTGGGGCTATATTTTGGAACTTGCATTAGTCAATTCCTTGTTTGAGTGTTCCCACCTCCATAGATAGCCAATGGACCACAAGATGTAAAAAAGAAATAAAAGAGTAGATAGAATACACACAAAGAAGTAGAGATCAATGATAATTTAAATGCTACTCTACAAGTGAGATAAGAAAATTGACACAATATCACCTCCCTTTCTACAAGCGCTAAAGGCTAATAGAGAAGGGAGAAGAACAAGATCACCGAGCCAATAGAGTAGAGCTTCAACAACTTGCAATAACAATGGTGCTAGGGTTGTAAGAATGATGTGGAAGTGAAGAGAAATAACAAGGGAATGAATTACAAAGTGAGAATGAGCTAGAGAGTGAGAGAGAAATGATCAAGAGAGTTGTTAGAACCCAGAGAGAGCTTGAGAGAGTGAAAGAATTTAGTTTAAATGACCAAATTGGAGGCAAATATTCATTCTCAATAATAAAATTCATAAAGAGATCCTATGCTTACAATTAACAAAGAATCATAATGTCCCTAAGGTCTCCTAACATACAAATCTTGTTAGGATGGAAGCACAACATGTAGATGTATGTGCAACACATGCATATCCCCAACAAAAATTCCTTTGAAAGACACTAAACAATAGGGACACATGGAGACAACAAAGAAAATGTGATAGATTTTTACATTATCAGAATTGTAAGGCTAAAATGAAGGTAAATTAACGAGAAATTGTACAAGGTGCAAATTTATGCCATTACAAGTATATAAATTATATATTATATATTATTATATAGTATACTCTCTCTCTTAGGTCTCTCCCTCTCACTCTACCTAGCTAACTCTCTATCTCTCTCTCAAGTCTCTCCCTCCCTCTATCCCTCCCACTCTCCCTCTCCCTCTTAGGTCTCCCCCTCCCTCTTAGTACTACCCTCTCTCTCGAATCTCCCACTCCCTATCTCTCTCTCTCCCTCTCTCTCTCTTAGATCTCTCCCTACCACCCTAACTAGATAACTCTCTCTCAAGTATCTCCCTCCCTCTATCCCTCCCTCCCTCTCTCTCGCTCTCCCCCCCTTTCACGTCTCTCTTATTAAAAGGGTGCAGGATAACTGAGAGGGGAGGTGAATCAGTTGTCACCAAATTTAAACTAAAAACTTCAACACTTATCAATTTCACAACCACACTGTTTTGTTATTAAGTATGAACATGAAATGCAGATTAAAAAAAAGAAAAATCAACACAATGAACACCAAATTTTATGTGGAAAACCCAATAAGGGATAAACCACAGTGAGGATTAACTCACAATGTAAAGTGATAGAAAACTGAATACAAAGGCTCACTGCCCAAAAGAGGACTCACTGTCTAGATACAAAAGGCTCACTGCCTACAGAAAGGACTCACTGCTCAACAGGGAGGCTCACTACCTATAGATACAAGATAAAAAAAAAGATCCACCACAACAATTTACTCTTCAATTCATAAATTCAAATCAGGTAGGCAACTCAACATTCCCGTGGTAGAAAGGAATGAGAGTGGACCAATTAAACTCTTAACCAAGACCAAAAACAACGTCTTGAATCAACCACATGCTTCCTTAATTAAATTCAATTCTTCATATGAAGTGTAAACACTAGGTTGGCCAAACCTAATGAAAAAACCAATGAAAATTGAAGTACACACTTTATTATGCATGAGAACACATCTTAGATAATTCTAGATACATCCACAACAGGTGTAACAACCTTCAAACGTAAAACACCTTTCAACAATCCATCTGGAATATAGAAACTCACTCAAAAAATTTGAAACTCAACTTATGGAGCACCAAACCTTGAATATTTCTGCCAAAATGAAGAAAAAACCATTAAAAGACATATTCTAGATCTGCACAAGCATAGGATCAACATAGGAGAAACGTGGAGCACATTCCAGAGCACATACATAACTCTGACTTCACTCTTTATTCATTTTCTCAAAAGCACTTGGTAACCCATCACTTCAACACATTTGCAACATCATAAGGATAGCTCCATGTACTCACAACATCTCAACCACATCTCAACTATGTATGCACAATTTGCAACATACTGAACTATGTTGACGTCAATGACAACATTAAGTACAACACCACCAAACTTGCTCATGCTTGCAACAATATCCCCCTTTGTCATTGATGGCAACACATTATGTGAAAAACCATCAAAGGCCACAACCTACACAATATTCCAGCAGAACACCTTTTCTTCCTTTTCTACTATTTTTCCTATGACTCTCTCTCCCCCTTTGACATCAATGGAAAAGACAAAAAGCTCTGAGTACTCCCCCTTAGGAGTGCACCCATTCAACTCATATTGCAACAATGAAAACTTTTCTACTCCCCTTGCGGAGTAGACCCATTTGTCAGTCCAAATAAATGAAGAATCTGTGAATTCATTGGAGTGATGCACCTCCATGTGCACCTAGTTCAGAGGGCCAATGACCCCCAACCTCTCCTTAAGATGCTCAAAAGTATCCATCAAAAGAGACTTAGTAAATATACCTGCAATATGTTCCTTTATTGACACATACTCTTGCTTGACTTCATTCTCCAACGCCTTTTCTCTTAGGAAATGATATTTGATAGATATGTGTTTTATTCTTGAATGCATTACTGGATTCTTTGAAATGTTTATAGCACTTGTATTGTCATAGAAAATAGGACTAGGCTCATCAAATGCCTTAAAGTACTTCATAGTAGGAATCTTACCAATCCATAACTCAAAAGGAGTCTTGGTGTTGTTGCCTCTAATATGAGCTCTATTAAGAACATAAACAATAGTGTGTATTTCCTCTCTCCAGTACACATTAGGTACATTGATTCTTTCATCATGGTTCTTGTAGCTTCCTATACCATCCAATTTTTTCTCTCAACTACCCCATTTTGTTGAGGGGTTCGTGGAGTAGAAAATTGTCCTTTTATGCCATGCTCTTCACAAAATGTATTAAATTCACTAGAAGTGAATTCTCCAGCTCTATCAGATCTCAAACATTTGATTCTATGGTTCACTTCATTTTCCACTCTTGCTTTGAACACTTTAAACCTATCCAATGCCTGAGTCTTCTCTTTTAGAAAAGCAACCCATGTTATTTTAGAATAATCATCAATAAGGAGCATGAAAGACTTGTCACCATTTAGGCTTCCTATTCTAGTCGGATCACAAAGGTATGTATGAATTAATTCCAACATTCCATTAGTAGATTGCTCTTTTCCCTTAAAACTGCATCTAGTCTATTTCCCTAACTGACAACTTTTGCAAATAGTATTAGTAGGCTTTGTGATTTTAGGCAGACCTCAAAAAAAATCTCTTGAATTAATCCTAACTAGATTATCAAAGTTTACATGTTCTATTCTCCAATTCCACAACCAACTTTCATTGAATTGAGATACAAGGCACTAACCATCAACACCCTTAAGCTGATAGATGTTTCCATGAGTTCTCCTTCATGTAGCTACCATATCTCCATATCCTTTTTTGATCTCGCAGGTATTATTCTGAAACACAAGTTTAAAACCATTGCTACACATTTTTCCAACACTCAAAAGGTTATTCCTTAAACCCTTTACATAATATACATTATCAGTGTTGTGTATTCCATCAAAACTAATTGTACCTTTCCCAACAATCTTTGCTCCTGAATCATCACCAAACATGACCAAACCACCATCATACTTTTCAAGTTTAGTAAACTTACTTTTATCTCTGGTCATGTGATTAGAGCATCCACTGTCAATCACCTAGTATTCTTTATCCTCTCTAGCATGAAAGACGGTGACCAAAGTACCTTCCATCTAGGTATGTGCAAGATCATCATGGAAAAAATAGGCCCTTAAGTGGCAAAATTTTTTAGAAAAATCAGAGTTAGGAAACTTGACATAAAAATTTGAATAAGTTATTTATATTATTTGAAAAATATGTAACAATAGAATTTGTAGAAAATTGAATGTAGTTTCTAAACTACTAGGTTTAGTTTTTTTAAAAACAAAATCTATTTGGTGAAAATTTAAAATTTCAATGCATAGTACATAAATTTTAGGAATAAAATAAGAAGTAGGTGTCTATCTGACCACCCTAACCACAATAAAATGATAATATTTTTTAATAATATTTTAGATATAGCTAGAGGACTCATGTCCCGATGTGATGCATATTTTTTTGTAATTTTTTTCCAAGTAAATAATTAATTATGATTTTTTATTACAACTTTTAAAAAATATAAAAACTCATACATCTAACCACCTTAACTTGGTCAAAACTTCATGAAATTCATTTTTTTTAATCCTATAGTATATATGAAGCATAGAATGTGACACATATTTCAGATTCAAAAAATGTGATACTGTTTGAAATCTATAGATGTTTTTCAATCAACCTATCAATTAGGACTTTAGTCATAATTCAAATAGAAAATGAATAATAATTATTTATTAAATTCAAAGTAAAGAATAATTTATATTGGTGGAAATTTGAGAATCTCCTTTAAAAACCCTTTTCATTTTATTAATTTTGGGTAAAAAAGAAGTCGTCAGCCACATACCCTACAAATACCCATCATAGCACCACTTTTTGGCCCATCATGATCCTACACATACCCATCTCATTCTTTTTGTTCTCCGAAACATTCTTTCTTGCACATTTTCCAGGGTTAGCAGACATAGATTTATTTTCCAAGGATAAAAAGCTTATTCATCACTCTCATAATCAAATTCATCATCAAAGATTCCAACTTCTTTAACATAATACAACTTCTTGTATTTCTTATCCTTTTTATATTTATCTTTATGATCCTTGTTCTTCTTATGTACATCTCTATTCAAACATCTTGAAGCATCATGACCAATATTACCACAACTAAAACATTTAAAGGGAAACATACCTTTATACTTATTAGTACCTTTCTTCAACTTCCTGGTAAAATTCGCTTCCAACTCATCAAAACCATCACTATCTGGATCATCCTCAATCTTTGTTGCTTTAATGTTGTTTCTATCTTTCCCTCTTTCTTTCCAAACTCTCTCATCTCAAATGTAGTCAAGGTGCCAAATAGCTCCTCTTTAGTGTATTTCTTAGGATCATACATTTCTTCAATAACCAAGATCTTATCACTGTAACACTTAGGTAGGGTTATTAGGATCTTCTCAATTATATCTTCATTAGTCAACATTCCCCCTTCATTCCTAACTTCATTTGCTGCAAGTTCAACCCTATGGAAATAGCTTGCAAAATCTTCACCTTCTTCCATTTTCAAATTCTTATATATGCACTTTGTCATTAGCTTCTTTGTCAATTTCACTCTATCATTTCCTTCATAAAGATCTTCCAACTTCTTCCAAACTTCATAAGTAGTGCCCAAAGAACGAACCTTAGTTCGCTCAATTTTAGATAAAGCACTGAAAATAACATACCTCACCTTTTCATTCTCCTCATAAGCAAAAATAATATCTACAGTAGTAAGACCACCCGTCAGAGCAACATACTTTGTCTCAATAGCCTTCCAAGTCTTGTAACCAAGAGAAATAATATATCCTCTCATCTGCACATTCTAGTCACTGTAATCAGATCCATCGAACATAGGGATCAAAAACTTATGTACCATCAGATCTTCCTTAAGTGGTTAAGCTCTACACCAAGGAACCAAAGCTTTGATACCAATTGTTAAAAAGGTACAGGACAACTGAGAGGGGGGTGAATTAGTTGTCACCATATTTAAACAAAACTTGAAAACTTATCAATTTCACAACAACACTATTTTGTTATTAAGTATGAACATGAAATGCAAATAGAAAGAAAAATCAACACAATGAACACCAGATTTTATGTGGAAAACCCAATAAGGGAAAAACCACGATGAGGATTAAATCACAATATAAAGTGATAGAAAACTGAATACAAAGGCTCACTACCCAAAAGAGGACTCATTTTCCAACAAGGAGGATCACTACCTACAAATACAAAAGAAAAAAAAAGATCCACCACAAAAATTTACGCACATCCGCAACCTTGATTAGAGAATTGTAGAAACATTCAGCTCACTGCCTTCAAGAATCTGACATAATGAAGTACTACTGCCTCAACTCACTTTCGCACAATTTTTCTCTTCACTTTTGGCTTACTTCATTACTTTTCATCATCAAAACCTTCACATCTTGACTTGCATTTATACCATCTTCAACCTTATAAACTTTCTCCAAGGTCGTCCACATACTCTTCAATTCATAAATTCAAATCAGGTCGACAACTCAACATTCCCATGGTGGAAAGTAATGAGAGTGGACTAATTAAAATCTTAACCAAGACCAAAAATAATGTCTCAAATCAACCACATGCTTCCTTAATTAAATTTAATTCTTCATATGAAGTGTAAACACCGGGTCGACCAAACCTAATGAAAAAACCAATGAACATTGAAGTACATGCTTTCCAAGATAACATGCAGACAATGTAACACACTTCATTATGCATGAGAACGCATCTTAGATACTTCTAGATACATCCGTAGTAGGTGTAACAACCTTCGAACATAGGACACCTTTCAACAATCCATCCATACTATACAAACTCACTCAAAAACTCTAAAACTCAACTTTTGGAGCACCAAACCTTGAATATTTCTACTAGAATGAAGAAAACACCATTACAAGACATATTCCAGATATGCAAGACCTAAAAAAAAATAGCGGAGGACTATGGAGAAAAAACATGTCTCCTAGTCCACAAAAAGCCAACTCTTCCAAACCAGTTCACACACTGGTGAACAAAACTTTCACCTGACATCAAACCAACAAAAACAAATCAGTATATATCACCAACAGATCACCAACAACAAACCTTTAGATCCACACATGCATAGGATCAACGCATGAGAAACACGAAGCACATTATGAACACATATATAACTCTGACTTCACTCTTTATTAATTTTCTTGAAAGCACTTGGCAACCCATCACTTTAGCACATCTACAACATCATAAGGATAGCTCCATGTACTCACAACATCTCAACTATACATGCATAATCTACAACATACTGAACTGTGTTGACATCAATGACAATATTAATGACAACACCACCAAACTTGTTGATGCTTGCAACATCTCTCTCAAGTTTCTCCCTCTCACCCTACCAAATAAAACTCTCTCTCTCTCTCTCTCTCTCTCTCTCTTCAAGGTCCTTCTCTCTCAAGTCTCTCCCTCCCTCTATCTCTCCCTCTCAGTCTCACCCCCTCTCTCTCGGGTCTCCCACTCCCTCTCTCTCCCTCTCTCAAGTCTTTCCATCCCACCCTAACTATATAACTTTCTCTCTTTCTAGTCTCTCCCTCCCTCTCACTTCCACCCCCTCTCTCTCTAGTCTCCCACTCCCTCTCTCTCCCTATCTCTTAGGTCTCCCTCCAACTATCCCTCTCATCCCCTCTCTCAAGTCTCTCCCTCCCTATCACTCCCTTCCCCTCTCTCTCGATTCTCCCACTCCCTTGCTCTCAGGTATCTCTCTCCAACCCTAACTAGATAACTCTCTCGACACTCCCTCTCTCCTACTATCACTCCCACCTCCATCTCTCTCCAACTATTGCTCTCGTCCCCTCTCTCTCTCAAGTCTCTCCCTCTCACCCTACCTAGATAAATCTTTATCTCTCTCCCACTCCCTTTCTCTCTCTAAAGTATCTCTCTCTGGAGTCTTCCTCTTTCTCGCTATCACTCTCACCCCCATCTCTCTCTCCAACTATCACTCTTACCCACCTTAAGTATATCTCTCACCCTACCTAGAGAAATCTCTCTCCCCCCTCTCTCAGGACTCTCTCTCCCTCCTTTTATCCCTCCTATTGGGTAGCTAGATAACTCTCTCCCACTCCCTCTCTCTACCTCTCTCTCAGGTCTCACCCTCCAACTATCCCTCCCACCCCCTCTCTCTCTCCCATCCCCTCTCTCTCAAGCCTATCCCTCTCACCCTACCTTAGAGATAACTATCTCTATCTCTCTCCCACTCCCCCCTCTCTCAAGTCTTCCCCTCCCTCTATATCTCCCACTCTCTCCCCCACTTAGGTCTCTCTCTCTCAAGTCTCTCCCTCCCTCTATACCTCTCACCCTCTCTCTATCTCCTTCTCAAGTCTCTCTCTCTAAGGTTTCTCCATCCCACCCTACCTAGATAACTCTCTCTATCTCTCACTTCCTCTCCCTCCCTCTATCCCTCTCAACCCCCCCTCTCTCTCGTTGGTCTCTCACTCCATCTATCCCTCCCACCCTACCTAGAAAACTCTCTCCCAATCCGTGTCCCTCCCTCTATCCCTCCTAGACCCCTCTCTCTCTCTAAGGTCTCTCTCTCCCACCCTAGCCTAGATAACTTTCTCTCCCCCTCTCTCAGGTCTCTTCCTCCCACCCTACCTAGGTAACTCTCTCTTTCACTCACTCTCTCTTTGAGCTCTCTCCTTCCCTATATCCCTTTCTATCTTAGGTCTCTCCCTCTATCTATCCATCCCACCCTTCCTAGATAACTATCTCTCTTTCACTCCTTCCCCATCTCTATTAGATCTTTCCCTCTCACCCTACCTAGATAACTCTCTCTCACTTCCCCTCTCTCTCTCACTATATATATATATTAAATAATGTAATATATAATATATAATATATTAGTAAATAGTATATATTAATATATTATGTGTATTATGTATTATTAATAATAATACAAAATATTATAAATATTGGATGTAATGGATATCTATTCTTAATGGATATCCATTTTTCTGAAAAAATCAACAGCCTCAAGATTTTCCTCGGGGTTGCCTTAGGATTTGGCTTGGGGGTGTCATACATAGAAAGTCAATTGAAAAAATGTGTTTAGAAAATTTCCTTAGTTTTCCAAAGTTTTCCCTTGTGGCTAACAATTTTTTTATCCAATTTTGATGAAATGAAAAGGGTTTATTAAACAAATTGTCAACTTTCCACGAATATAAGATATGCCTTATTTTGAATTTAATAGATAATTATTATTGATTTTCTACATACATTACGACTAAAGTCCTGATTGATAGACTAATTGAGAAACTTCTATAATTTTCATACTATTTCACATCTTTTGAATCCGAAAGATGCATCACATCTATGCTTCCCATACTATAGGATAAAAAAATTGAATATCATAAATTTTTGACCAAGTTAGGGTGGTCAAACAAACACATTTTAATAATTTTGAAAAGTTCTAATAAAAAATTATAACTAATTATTTACTTGCAAAAGAAATACAAAAAAAATGTGAAGCATCCAACCATGTTTCCTCTACTTATATTGAAAGTTTCAATTAAAAAATATTATTTTTTTCTTGTACTTAGGTTGGTCAGACATTCACCTACTTTTTAATTTTTTTCTTAAAAATTTAGTACTACTGTACTGAAATTTCAAATTTTCACAAAATAGATTTACTTTTTTCCAAAAAAAAGACTAGTAGCTTAGAAACTACATTCAATTTTCTACAAATTATATTTTTATGTATTTTTCAAATTATGTTAATAACCTATTCAAATTTTTATGTTAAGTTGCCTAAATCTATATTTTTGAATTTTCATTACCACATAAGGGCCTAGTTTGGGCCCCCATGATCCTACACTGACCCATTTTAAAGCCTGTAGTGTAGAAAAATGTACTCCTTTACATTTTCACATTATGTTTGGGTTCCTTAATTAATTGGACTTAATTAATCTTCTAATTGATCAAATTATGCATTCCAAAGCCTTATTATTCATGTTTTCCGAAAGAGAAACTGACATTAAATGATTGCCAACATTAATTAAAACACCTTGGAAATTGGGTGTCCTAGATTTAGGTCCCCTTTAAGTGCTAGGGGCCAATTTTTAATATGTTTTTGGTGGCATTTTAATGATTCAAATTCAAGTTTCAAATGACTGCTTGTGGAATCTAATTTTTGAAAATTTAGATAAACACCTATAAATACATAGTTATTTTATCAATTTAAACCTAAGCATTACTAAGTTGCATAATCAAGAGATCACAAGAGTAATTATTATTGTCAAGAGCATTGAATAAGAGATTTATCAATCATCAACAACAACAATCAAGATCATATCATCATGTCAAAGTTCATGTATGTTCATGTCATGTTTTGGAGCTAACATTGTGATGTAGGTTTCGAGCATTCAAGCATCTAATCAAGCCAATTCATGCAAGATCGAGGCCTTAGAATGATGCATTAGACTTCATTCCTCTAAGGGCAGCCATTGAGGGTTTGGTGAGTTGTGACATAGCATTGTTCATTCATCAAATTCCTTTCATTGATCATTATTTCATCATTAAGGTTTAATTGCCAAGTTGGGGTTTGACTAAGGCAAACTTCTATTCACCCAAAAACAAACAATTTTCTTATCTCTTTGTATGTACAGATTCACAGATGAAGGACCAAAAATCAATCAAAGGAGCAATTTTGCAAAGTTGTTAAAGTTGTCGAAATTGTCGTCAAGCCATGGAAACTCAGATTCATAATTTATTTTTGGCTATTTGACAATGAAACCAATGGAAAACAACATCTCAGATCCATTTCCAGAGGACCTCAAAAGTTGTGCAAAAAAGCCTTACAAGGACTCTTTCACCCATTGCCCCAAGTGTCCTATAGTTCTCAAGATAAGATTTTTTGGGTTAGTAGATCACCTTGTAACCCCCAAATCTACTTGCAAGTTACTATTTTTGTTTATGTTATTATAGTAATCTGCATTTCAAGTTTTAGGTCATACAATTGAGTTTATTAAGGCATTTAATTTTTTCTCTCAAAAGTGTATTTTTGTCATTTCTTTCATAAGAAAATAGCAAATCCTCCTAATAGGGTTGACTCACCTCAAGGTTGAAAGTCAATTATATCCTTGGGAGATCTCTTTTTCTAATGAAATTAGGAAAAGTGGGAGTGTAAGTCTATTAGATCATCACCATCTCCCTATCATTCATTCTTTTTCCTATGTTTCAAAGCCTATGTTCATCCTAAAAATGTTTTATTTATTAAATTAGACAAGTAGGAGCTTATATCTCTCTTCCAAGGGAGATTTATTAATACATAGAATCACGATGTTTCTTAAGTTCATGTAGAAGCTAATGATGGGCAAGTAGTGCTTTTAGTGGGCACCTATGATCAATTTGCCCATCTTGACATGGTATATTTTATTTATAATAATATAATAGAGGTTGTTTTAGAGCCAAATCTAGTCATGGAGGATGATAAAATAGAAGTTATTTTGGGATACTATGATGATTTTGTTGAAGGCAATGTTGAGCATCTACATGAAGAAGAGCAAATATCATGTCATTTTGTTGAAGAATTTGATCAGCATCAAAATTTGATGATATAGAGGATTCCAATTATTTTGTGAATGGGATGGAGCAAGATGATTATGATAATTCTAGGAATGAGATGAAGCAAGACAATTACCCATACCATTTACATTCAAATGGGAATCTATTAGTCCATATTGTGTAGCCTGTCCTTGTTGAAGGTAATGAACAAAGATTGTTTATAGTGATCATAGATGAACATTTTTTTCATATAATAATTCTGACAAAAAATTAATGTGTAGTGTTTGGTTAATAGGATTATCAATATTTGTGTTTGTTGACCATTTGTTAACACCCTTAGATGTCGTTACTAATTTATTAAGTGTCTAGTCAACTTGATTTATAATAATTTACAATTTGATTATTACCAAACAACTCTGCTTAAAAAATTACTATTTTTAACAAAAATAGACAATGAACTTCTATTTTTCATTATTATAAAACCATAAATTATCAATTTTATTTATTTTTAAATAGAAAGGGAAATATTTCTAAACAGAACCTTGCTGAACCATTTTTATTTGAAAACATGACACAGATTAAAAGCTAAGCTACAGCAATTGACTAAAGCACCACCAACAACAGAGCCAGCATGAGTCCCATAATTGGAAAATTGAAAATTTGAAAACTAAGAAAAATCAATGTACAATAAACCCACAAAATTTCCAAATTGATCTGTTTTACACTGTCTCAACTTTCATTTCAAGGAACCAAGAGGCTACGTTACAGACAAGTAATTTCCTATTCAGGGTTTCTCACAGGCTTAAAGAGAATAGACAATAAGAAAGCATGGCAGAAACGCTCTATGGTCAGACACAAATACTTCTCTTATATTACAGCTGTTGTCACTCTCTGAAGAGACTTTCCAAAAAGAATCATGGCTATTCAAAGGTGTGTGAACATGCCCTGCTATCACTCTACAAAGTAAAATAGCCCTCTTTACAGAATTGGTGGAATCTGCATTTTTATGACTATGAAGGTGGGTAAAATCATGAGCCAGCCCACTACTGGCTGTGGTGCATATCCCTCTTAAACCACCTCTCCTTTTGTAGAAAAAAACAGTTCTAAGAATGTCACAGACATTGCAACCCTCTACAGAACATACCTTGATTACTCCATTAAACACATCCAGAGAACACATGCTTGTGGTGCCATGGAATCTCAGCACTTCATTCCCATCAGCCAGACACCGGCTGCATGTTTTACAAGCTTTTCTTTTCACTGTTTCTCTGTATTCTTCAAATTTCCAGAGAATGTCTTCACTGTGATTTATCTTGATAACTCTTTCAAAATTGACATCTTTAATTACAGGCTTCACCCAGCTTGACTTGAATATCATCTCTACTATCTTCCTAGTTGAATTGCCTTGAGCAAGCTCTGTTACTGTCACTGCAAAGAAAGGATTCATTGAATTTTACCAAACGGAACAGAAAACTCAACTTTTATACAAACTACAAAAGCTTCAGAGTCTTACCAGCATTATAAGTTTTGAGAGCCTCCAGACTAGTGTTGTTGCAAACATTTTGAAAAACCTTTTGTTTAGAAAGATCCTTATCCTCTGATCTGCACTGCTTCCATGATAATCTTCCAAGAAAATCACAGACAATCTTCTGCATTTCTACAAATTTTTAACCAGAGCTTGACTGACAAAATCTGCTCTTGCAATCACCTCCACTCCCTTCTCCTTAGAAAGGAAAGGACTTTGGCAACTTCTTCCCCTGCCTACCAAATAATGCCAAGAAGCTTTAAAATTTTGTATTTAGTCATTTGTTTTCAATGTTCCCCACATCACATAAGGCCAAGAAACTTTGCCATTTTGTAGTCAGGCATCTGTTTCAAAAGGCCCATTTGCACAGAGAGTAATGTTGGTGACTACAAGGAATTTAAGGAGCACATACTATGCGACAGAGGCATGTGAGTCATGCCAAGATAAGAGAGACTGTGAAAATCAGCGCTCTGAAAAGTGAATCGTGGCAGATCACCCATCTCTTCCACACATTCTTGAACAAGCATCTATTATTGGATGTACCTGAAATTTAAAATTAATGGAATCCAAGATAAAAGATTTTCTATTTTACAGTTTGTAAGAGATAAAATTATAAGTAATAAGTTTATTTATATTTTTGAAATTAAGTCTAGAAAAAATTAAAGATAAATATTGATACAAAGAGTTGTTAATAGCATGTAGTTTTCATGGTTTATAATAATGAATGTTAAGATTTCTGGCTTGTAACTGTGTGTGATTTTTAACATCAATGTTTCAGATCAAACTCTATGATCCATCATCAGGATAATGCAAAAAGAGAAATGCCACAAATCCTGATGATGGATCATGGAGTTTGATCCGAAATATCGATGTTAAAAATCACACATAGTTAAAGTCAGAAATCTTAACATTCATATAAAGTTGTGTTGATAACTTATTATGTTGCATTATCTTTCTAAGAAATAGAGTTGTACATCTTTGATCTTAATAATGAATAAAATTATATAGAAAACCATAATTTTATCTAAAAGAGTAGTAAAACCTGTCACAAATCTCATAATATACTGAACATAAATACAAAATTCCTTTCTGATTTTAGTTCATTATTGCAATATGCAAATGTGTGGATATCATAGTATGACCTGCCAAAAATCTCATAATACTGAACATAAATACAAAATGCCTTTTTGATTTTAGTTCATTACTGCAATCTACACATATGTGAGTATCTCGATATAAAGTACTTTGAATCCACGTGAAGTTGATGAGAGCATGCCCACAATTGATTGAAAGGAAACCTCAAGCTAAAAACAATCCTAGTTTACTTGGAAGGAATCGTGTCTCCATTTTCTATATGAATATAGTTCTTCAAGTAGTACTATATTTTTGTTGACAATGATTTTTCCCAAAGTAGTTTAATTTAACTCTGTAGATGAAATTTTTAATGCTTATATAAATACCTCTTTTCAGCATGTAGGGTACCATGTGTTATTAATCCCTTGTTAAAATAGGGTCATAGATGATTGAATATCCTTGGATGCATGTCTATTATTTTAAAACTTTATATCTACTATATATCTTAATCTATAATACTACATCACTACATGAAATATAACTAAAATATGAAGAGGATGAATGTCAAATTTAACCAAAATAATTACATGTGAAACTAATTATTTTTCCCACAAATTTTGGTATAGCATGAAAATAAGATCATTATCAACTCAACCCCAATTGGTACTAAAAAGTCAAAGTCCCCAAATCTCACAACAATACAAGATTGTTGGTGACACTAAAGTTTGCAAGATACATAATTATTTTGCATCTTGAAGCTAGAGTTGGAAACACTATCTCTCAAGTGTGTTAAGTGTAACAAAATCCTTGTATAATCTCTCTTTTCACAATAGGGAGCATATTGAAGGGAGATCTCAATAAGACACACCAATGTAAGTATAAAAGAAACCACTAAAGCTAGGTTTATCTGTAAATAACAATAATTGCATGTGCTTCTTTCTCAATTGTGTTGAAAGCCATGATCTTATTTATAGTCAAGTTTATTTGTAAACCATGAGTATCATAAAATAAACTCAACTTAATGATGTCATTGTATTCTTGTAGTATTTTGTGACATGGGAATAATTTCATATGCAAATAAAATAATAGCGATGATCTAATATCATAAACAATACAACCCTAATCTATTTTTCTTGAATTTGCAATGATCTAAAACTCATTTATGTAGAGATTGAACAAAATAGGTAAAAGTAGAAAACCATGTTTAATACCAACAATACTATTAATATCCTTTATAAAACCAATAGGAGTGCAAACTTGGCAAACCAACCTCCAATAAATTGTTATAGGATAAGATTTTTTTTTTGGAATCTCTATATCTCGAAGCTATTAGATAAAATTATGTCTATAAACAATATCAAATGGTAGTTTGAAATGAACAAAATAATAGTAAACCGTACACTTATGAGTTATTGCTTCTTCAATTGCAACTCTCTCAAAATCAATATGTGATCTATTATTTAATGATTCTTTCTAAACCACATGCTTGTCCTTTTGCTTAGAGTTTAAATTTATCAATATAGAAATCAAATCATCAAAAAATAAAGAAAATAGCTTATTCAAGATGATCCCAATCATGATGATAGATCTATGTATCTATTTGTCTCTTGTTGGTGTTTTTATTTAAATATTAGAAGTTCATGATATGTTATTTACAACCAAGTGAGAAGCTATGAGAATCAACCGTGTTAAAGAGAAACAATATGTGTTGCTAGGAGAGTTGGACTATAATGAAAAAATTCTACTCCAAGATTCTCTATATGAGCTACTTTACTTGATCAAAGTTTGAAGATAAATTCTAGTACTTATTTAAAATGGTGATCAAATTGGTTACACTATTTTTGAATAACAAAAACATAAAGGATAATATATTGATTGAATTCTTTGAGATTTTTACATTGCTATGAATTGGTTTTATAAAGCCATTATTCTCCCCTACAAATGACCAAGACTACTTATAGGAAAGAACTCCCCAAAAACTAAATTTATTATTTATTAATTTACCAACTAAAACCTAACCTACATTTATTATAAATTAACAATTAGATTTTGATTTTTTATTATTATTTAATCTAACCTATATTATAATATCTAATGATGTAATACTCCAAAAATTTCCCCTTATTACATCAATTCAAATAAAGGATGAAATTTTGCATGGAATGAACACAATAGCCCTTCTAAAGACTTTGATGAAGCACCACCACCAATTCTCCTCACTCATCCAGGTAACACCAATTTAATTCCATTAGCAAATCTCTTGATTGTCAAACTTGCAAAACCTCTATACAACATGAAAGAACATAAAATATTCCCATCCTTCATGCACAATAAGAGAAAAAATATCCTTTGCGAGTCCACATCCTTCAAGTGTGTCAAAATACCTCCTCTAGTGCTACCTTGTCACATGTCAATTTTTCTTACATAAACTATTGGTAGTGGTTGTCATTGATATCAACACTTGGTGAATTGTTTTTGGTTTTCATTTATGTAAACACTTGAGACTACATTGTAAATTTGTCATTTCGGTTTTCAAGACTTGAGAAGATTGTAGTGCATGCTTGGGAAGATTGTTGCAATATTGATTAGCATTGGTTGTCATTATTGACAACATTTATTTTGGGTTTCTTTGATGTATAATGATGTGTTGTTGAAGTTCATGGTTGGATGTCATGCCTTGTTTGATGTCATGTAAAAAAGTATTATGTATGGTTGTTGGCAGAGCTGGTTTTCATGATGATATATTAAGATGAGGATTAGAAGTATTGTTGATGGTGAAGAGTTGTTGCTGATGACTTGTAGAATGTTGTGTGTTCTCTCTTGTTGTTCTCGAAGAAGTATGTGTTGATGTAAGTTCATTCTAGCCTCCGCAAGTGAGTAAGAAGTCTTTGTTTCAAAATTTTGTTGTGAAGACTATTTGGGAGAATGCTTTGGATTCCTTCGGTGTTAGAGATGTGGTCATGCAGTTTGGGATTTAGTGTTTGTACTCTATGAACATTACACTACTATCATTTCAGGTCACCAGTGTTGTCGAGGAGGATTTTTTAATTGTAGAAGGTTGGCAGTGTTGTTGGTCGTCTGGATGGGTTTGAGAAATGCTCTGCATTTCTCTGCATTGATGTTTCTACTCTTGCAGCTTGGTGAATGTTCTCTTAGTGTCTATGTGTGTACAATGGAAATGGAGTGCACAACTTCCTTTATCCACACTAGAAAGGGGGAATGGAGGAAGAGGAATCCAATTTCACAATGTTCACACTCAAGAACAAATCCTTGAGATTCCAATGCAAAAGAGATTGAAATATGTCAAAGGAGATCGTCCTTAAGGCTGGAAACCTGTCACAAAATCTCATAGTATACTGAACATGGATGCAAAATACAAAATTTTCTTATGAAATTTAGTCCATTATTACAATCTACAAACATGTAAATATCTCAGAATAGCATGTCACAAATCTCATAATATACTGGATATAAATACAAAATGCCTTTATGATTTTAGTTCATTATTGCAATTTGGAAATGTGTGGATATCATAGTTTATCCTATCAAAAATCTCATTATACTAAGCATAAATACAAAATGTCTTTCTGATTTTAGTTCATTACTGGAATCTACATATATGTGAGTATCTCGATATAAAGTACTTTGAATCCATGTGAAGTTGGTGAGATCATGCCCACAATTGAAATGAAACCTCAAGCTAAAAACAATCCTAGTGTACTTGGAAGGAATCATGTCTCCATTTTATATATGAATATAGTTCTTCAAATAGTACTATATTTTCATTGACAATGATTTTTCCCAAGTTAGTTTAATTTAACTTTATAGATGTCATTTTCAATGCTTATATAAATACCTCTTTTTAACATGTAGAGTACTATGTTTTATTAATCCCTTGTTAAAATAGCTTCATAGATGATTGAATATCCTTGGATGCACGTCTATTATTTTCAAACTTTATATCTACTATACATCGTAATCTATTAAACTACATCACTACATGAAACATAACTAAAATATGAAGAGGAAGAATGCCAAATATTTAACCAAAATAATTACACGTGAAACTAATTATTTTTCCCAAAAACTTTGGTATAGCATGAAAATAAGATCATTATCAACCCAGCCCCAATTAGTACTAAAAATTCAAAGTCCCCAAATCTCACAACAATACAAGATTGTTGGTGACACTAAAGTTTACAAGATACACAATTATTTTGCATCTTGAAGCTAGAGTTGGAAACATTATCTCTCAAGTGTGTTAAGTGTAACAAAATCCTTGTATAATCTCTCTTTTTTGCAATAGGGAGCATATTGAAGGTAGATCTCAATAAGACACACCAATGTAAGTATAAAAGAAACCACTAAAACCAGATTTTATCTGTAAATATTAATAATTGCATGTGCTTCTTTCTCAATTGTGTTGAAAACCATGATCTTCTTTATAGTCAAGTTCATTTGTAAACCATGAGTATCATAAAATAAACTCAACTTAATGATGTCATTGTATTCTTGTAGTATTTTGTGACATGGGAATAATTTCATATGCAAATAAAATAATAGTCACAGCCTAATATCATAAACAATACAACCCTAATCTAATTTTCTTGAATTTGTAGTGATCTCTAACTCATTTATGTAGAGACCAAAAAAAAAAGGTAAAAGTAGAAAACCATGTTTAATACCAATAGTACTATTAATATCCTTTATAAACCTAATAGGAGTGCAAACTTGGCAAACCAACCTCTAATAAATTGTCATAGGAAAAGATTTTTTTTTAAAATCTCTATGTCTCAAAGCTATTAGATAAAAATATGTCTATGAACAATATCAAATGCTATTTTGAAATCAATAAAATAATAGTAAACCTTACACTTATGAGTTATTCCTTCTTCAATTGTAACTCTCTCAAAATCAATATGTGATCTATTGTTTAATGATTCTTTCTAAACCATGCTTGCCCTTTTGCTTAGAGTTTCTTTAAATTATCAACATAGAAATCCAATCATAAAAAATTAAAGAAATAACTTATTCAAGATGCTCCCAATCATGATGATAGATCTATGTAACTATTTGTCTCTTGTTGGTTTTTTATTTAAATATTAGAAGAATGATATTTTATATACAACCAAGTGAGAAGCCATGAGAATCAACATTGTTAAAGAGAAACAATATGTGTTGCTAGGAGAGTTGGACTATGATGAAAAAAATTTACTCCAAGATTCTTTATATTATCTACTTTACTTGATTAGAGTTCAAAGATAAATTCTAATTGCACTTAATAAATTGGTTACACAATTTTTTAATAACAAAAACACAAAGGATAATATTTTTATTGAATTCTTTGTGATTTTTACATTGCTATGAATTGGTTTTATAAAGCCATTATTTTCCCCTACAAAGAGCCAAGATTACTTATGGGAAAGAACTCCCCAAAAACTAATTTTATTATTTATTAATCTACTAACTAAAACATAACCCACATTTATTATAAATTAACAATTACATGCTGATTTTTTATTGTTATTTAATCTAGCCTATATATTAAGCTATCTAATGATATAATACTCCAACATTTTCCCCTTATTACATCAATTTGAACAAAGTACAAAACATTACAAAGGCTGAACACAATAGCCCTTCTAAGGACTTTGATGAATAACCATCACCAATTCTCCTTACTCACCCAGGTAACACCAAACTAACTCCATTAGCAATCTCGTGATTGTCAAACTTGCAAAACCTCTATACAACATGAAAGAACATAAAATATTCCCATCCTTCATGCAACGTAAAATTAAAAATCCCCTATGATATTCCACATTGCCTTCAAGTGTGTCAAAATCCCTCTTCTAGTGTTATCTTTTCACATCTCAATTTTTCTTGCATAAACTGTTGGTAGTGGTTTCCATTGATGTCAACACTTGGTGATTTTTTTGTGGTTGTCATTTATGTCAACATTTGAGACTATTGTATGTTTGGCATTTTGGTTGTCAACACTTGAGAAGGTTGTTGTGCATGCTTGGGAAGATTGTTATAGTATTGGTTGGCATTGGTTCTCATTATTGACAACATTCATTTTGGGTTGTCTTTGATGTATGTCAATGTGTTGTTGAAGTTCATTGTTGGATGCCATGTGTTGTTTGATGTCACGTAAAGAAGTATTGTGTATGGTTGTGTTCAACAGAGTTGTTTTTCATGATGATATATTAAAATGAGGATTAGAAGTATTGTTGATGGTGGAGAGATATTGTTGATGCCCTATAGCATGTTGTATACTCTCTCCTATTGTTCTTGAAGAAGTACGTGTTGATGCAAGTTCATTCTGGCCTCTGCAAGTAAGTAAGAAGTTTATGTTTTAGAATGTTGTTGTGAAGACTATTTGGGAGAATGCTTTGCATTTTTCCATTGTTAGAGATATGGTCTTGCGGTTTAGGATTTAGTGTTTGTACTCTATTAATTTTGCACTCCTATCTTTCCAAGTCACCTGTGTTGTCCAAGAGGCTTTTGTTAATTGCAGAAGGTTGGTAATGTTGTTGGTCATCTAGACAGGTCTAGGAAATTGTATTGAAGTTTCTACTCATGCAACTTGGTGAATGTTCTCTCAGTGTCTGTTTAGTTTCTCTATTCCAATTTCATGTATTGAAGTGGTCCACAAGTTGTTCTATTAAGGTTCTATCTCATGATTGTGTATTTTGTGCTTCTAGGATGAAGTGTTATATTCATGTTTGGGTTGTAGTAGTTGTTGGTGGCATGATAGTATCAAATATTTATCTAGAAGTATTGTTAGATGTTTAAGGAACATCCCTTTATGATCCACACATCAATGCTTGATTTCTTTTGGTGTTGCATTGTGTTTGAGTTGGTCTTATAGGAAATTTATGGATATTTGGCTAATAGGGATTGTTCTCTTGCTTGTGATTGATGGTTCTCCCTAACATATAAAGGTGTGCTAAGATGTATTTGGGTTTTGATCTATCTTGGTTAATTAGAACCATATTAAGTTAATTCAATTGGAAGTATGTGTTTGGGCCGACTAATTATGTGTCTCACATTTCGTCTATACATTTTCTTGTTGTTGACTTGGGTCGATGTGGGAAAATGTGTGAATTGTTTGGGATCACATTGGAAGATGTAATAAGGTTGTTTTTGGTCCTCTCTATCCCTTGAATAGGACCACATTTATGTTTTGTGGCCAACTTGTTGAGATTATTGTTTATCCTCTTTTTGGCTGACCTAATTGATGTTTTGAGGTCTTACGGTGGATATAAATGTAAGAAAATTTTAGATACAAGGGATAAGAGTGTGTGTGAGTGTGTGAATGTATTGGAGATCTCATAGAAGAAGTACAAAAGTGTGTGGAAGAAATATTGGATGTGCTTTAACACCTTAGTTAGCACTATGTATTGTTGACATATGTTGTAATTCTTAAATATTCATGTATCCTACTCTAAGATAGTGAATCTCATTAGGTCCTTGTAATTTTTATCTTACCCTAAAGTTGTGCTCTTAATTTTGAAAGTCCTTTGTATCTTTCCCTAAGGTTGTGTGCCTTAGTCTGCAAGTCTTTTGGCAATGATCCTTATTTTGTTAGTAGTGATGTTCATATATTATGAGTTAACTCTCACCGTGGTTTTTCCCTCATTAAGTTTTCCACATAAATCTAGTGTCATCTTGTGCATAAGTGTTCTTTGTTCTATCTTTCATTTTTGTTGATCTGGTTAAGGGTTTCTAAACTTGTTAAGAGAGTAAATTGTTGTATCCTTCATTGTTGTTGATTTGTTTAAGTTTTCTTGGTTTGGTTAAGAAGTTTGAATTGTGTTGAAGGTCTTAAGTTTCGGTGGGGTTTAAGTTTTGCAAATACTAATTTGCTCCCCCTCTTAGTATCTGGTGTGTTCAATAACTAGTATCATAGTTGAGTTCATCTAAAGTAGTTTAACCGCTTGAGGTAAAGGCCTAAGATGGCACATGATGGCTTATACAAGGGTCCTAGGTTTGATGGGAATAATTACACTTTTTGGAAATTGAGAATGGAAGGCCATCTAAACTCTCTAGGTTTTGGTGTTTGAAAATTAGTCAAGGATGGTTATAATTCTCCTACTACTCCTCCTATAGATCTGACTAAAATTAGGTTGTATGAGAACAATGCCAAGGCTAAGAATGCCATCTTGTGTGGGTTGGTTGATTCATAGCTCTTGAAGGTGATGAATTATAGTTCTACTAAGGATGTTTGGGGAAAACTTAGCAACATCTATGAAGGAGATACCAAAGTAAATAAATCCAAGATACCAATTTTCAAGAGTAAATTTGAGACCCCAAGGATGAAAGAGGATGAAAACATTGCAATTTATATGCTTCAGTTGCATGAAGTAGTAACTAGCATCACAAGTCTTGGTGGAAAAAGTAAAATAAGATGAGATTATAAAAAAGGTTCTAAGATCTCTCCCTAAATCCTATAATCATAAGGTGTTTGCTATTGAAGAATCTAAAGATTTGGATTAGTATTCGATAGATGAAATTTTTGGTGGTCTAACTACCTTTGAAATGAGATAATTTGACAAAGATGTTCCAAATAAATATGTAGCATTCAAAGAAAATAAAAAGATAGAAGGTGAATATGTTGATCAAAATGATAACTTTGATGAAGTTGAAGCAAAATTTGTAAGAAGATTGAATAAAGGCACCAACAAATTCAAAGGTAAGTTACCTTTCAAATATTTCAATCATGGAAGGATTGGCCATTTGCATCTAAATGTCCCTATAAAGAATCTAAAGATGGTAATAAAAGAGATGAGGTTAAAAGAGGTCTCTATTCCAAGGAAAGGATCTAGAAGACCAAAAATTTCATAGTCTCAGAATCCAACAAAAATAGCATCATCACATAGAGCTCGTTGACACAATCCTGATGCAACTTCAATCACGTGAAAAGGAGACCGTACACTCATGATATGCTCAGTCAAAGTTGGGTCAAACTAGGTACCAGAGGTAGGATGCAAAGGAAAAAAAATGATCATTTTGGAATTGGTTGAAAACAATGTCAAATCAAAGAGCTCATCGTCACGAGTCAACACCGCTCGTTTCACTTGAATCAGAGCTTGTACGCGAAAGTTACAGCCAATTAAAGTTTGGGCAGTAATGTTGACTTTGACTATACAGATGCTAATGTTAGCATGATAGCAGCATGCTGACATGGTAGTCTATATGGTGGATGTATTGAGCTCTAACATCTGGTAGTTCATACACACCATGGATGTTGATGTGGATGTTGACTATGCGGTGACGTGTCCTCCAGGTGGTCTTTGATAGAAAATCAACAAGTGCCATGTGGCCCAATCACCTCATACCACATGGAACACCTATGACAACCCTAACAACCCTCTCCTCTGGTCTATGGGTGAATGGTTTGCATAGTTGTTTATTTACCAAAAATTATGAGGTGGTGGTCGAACCCCCAACATCCATGTTCCAAGTCGAGCACTCCACCAATAGACCACACAACTTCCTCAACATATATACACCTCTAGTTTCGTTTTATCATATCTTCAAGGAAATTTCATGGAAAATGGAGATCGGTGGGTTCGACCCACCAACCTCGCCCTAAACACTCCCCATTGTTGCCACTAGACCATTGCTTTCCTCGGTGAAATACAAGGGAGGCACACACATTTTAATAAAAAATTAAAAGCCAAATCTTGTAAAAATTAAATATTAACCCCCTATTTTTAAAGTTAAACCCATTTAAAGATCAAAGTCATTTACATGAAGTTATAAAGGGGCTACAAATATTATTATTGTGATATGTAAGTATTTTAAAAGGGATTTTAACAATTATTTTGTAAGGCTCAAAATTATAAAAGCCATTAATTTTAAGGGGTTATAAATTTTAAAGATTTAAATTTTATTTTAAGGGGGTGTTATGAAGATTTTTGTTGTAAATGGGAGATTGTAAAATCATATGTTATAAACCATATTAGGAAAAATTGGTGTATTTAAGGGGCAAATTTTTCTCTTATGAGGGCAATCAATTTTCTTCTGGGAGAGGAATTTAGGCATATTGGTAGGAGAGTTTTAAGACTATTTTTTTCACTAAGGCACTTGAAATTTGTAGTCCTTTAGCATAATTGGACCTAAGTAAAGGAAGACAATGTCTTTAGTTGTTGAGAGAGATTGTGAAGAAATTGTAATGCAAGTCTAAAGCTTGGATGGTGTACACAAGTAGTTAAAGCTTGTCACAATTAATAAAGTTGTTCCTCATTGTGAAGCGGACCTAAAGACGTAGTCCAAACATATGGGTGAACTTTATTATCAAGTTTCTTGTTGTCTCTCTCTATTCTTTCCATGTTTCCTTGCAGAATTTTAATTTCTTCTCTGGAGTTTTTATTTGTGACATTTAAGTAATTAGATAATGTTTCATTAATTTGTGTAAAGAGTTAAGTGAACTCAATTCTATAATTTCAACGATTAAAGTACATATCCATGCAATTCTATTTGTGATCAGGATAAATATATAATTAGGAGTTAAATGCAAATTATCTTTGTAACCCTTTTAATTATAGATCAAGCTTGGTATTAGAGCAGTTTAACAGAAAAACAATTGCAAGTGGTGGATGTTAACTAGGTTGAAATTAGAGCGAGGAGAAGGTGCACTTAAGGAAATTAACCTAGAGATTGGATCAAGATGAGTTACCCAAAGACAAACCACAAAACAACTGGAAGAAGGAAAATCTCCCAATCCTAAAATATTTGAGAATGAAGAACAATTTTGCAAAGCATTACTAGAAATGAAGATGATGGTGGAAGAGATGTACAGGAAAAAGAAGAAGGAGAAAGGTGAATCCTCTTCAAAAGATGACAAAGGTAAAGGAGTAGGAGGTGGTAGTGACCCTCCTAAACCTCCATCTTCACCTTCTTCACCTTATTTACCTTCATCAATGTCTTCATCTTGTTTTTCTACTACGTCTACTTCATCTTCAAAGAAGAAAAAAACTATGCAACTTGAATCTAATGCTCCTTTGTTAAAGCTTGATGTTAAATTTGAATTGCGAACTTATAATGGAGAAATGGATGCAAAGAAACTTGATAATTGGATAAAACAAATTGAATTTTATTGTAGGATTCAAAAGTTTACTGATGATACTTCAAAGATCCAATTAGCCACTCTTCGCCTAGGAGGCATGACTTTAATCTAGTGGGAGAGAAAAACTCGGGAAGATCTAAGCCGATATGGTAAAATTATTTCTTGTTGGTTTGAGTTTACAACTTCACTTAGGAAACAGTTTTATCCATTAGGTCACATGCAACAAGTAGTAATGAATTGGAAATCATTAAGGAAATAAAAAGGACAAAGTGTACAAGAATATACACTCAAATTTAGGAAAAGATCTTTAATTTTGGGCATTCCATTAAACACAAGAAACTTTGTTGAAGTATATAGGTGGATTACGTGAAAATTTGAGGCATACAATACTTATGTTCAATCCAACTAACCTCGATGAAGTTATTGTGCAATCCATTCATCTTGAAATAGGAATGAAGAATAGTTTCTTAATAGAATCCAATAAGCATAAAGAAAACAAGAAAGGGAAGAAGAAAATGCAGCCGACAGCTTCCATGAAGAAAGAGGAGGAAAAGCCTTATTGCTCAAATTGCAAAAAGAAAGGGCATGAAGGTGAAAAGTGTTGGAAATTGCATCCTGATTAGAAACCAAAGTGGTTCAAGGATCGAAAGGGTAAGAAAAAGACCACAACTATCATGCAAGACCTTGGATTAGGTTTTGATGATGAAACCAAGATAATAGTTGTGGGTATAAAAGGTATCATTCCTATTGCTAGTACTAGTTCCCATGCTTCTTCTTTAAAGTGTAATGAGATCCCTATTGAAAGTAAAAGGAACAAATTGTTTCATATAAGGACTATTACAAAACAAAGTAAAATTGATACACTCATAGATAGTGGATCACAAGTAAACTTAATCTCAGAACAAGTTGTTAAGAAATTGGGTTTAAAAACAACACCTCATTCAAAACCATATCCATTGGGTTGGGTGCATGATAATTCTCAATTACATGTGTTGACACAATGTAAACTCTGATTTGCAATCACATCCAACTTTGTAGATGAGGTAGAGTTAGATGTAATTCCACTTGACATCTATGGGATGGTTTTGGGAAGTCCTTAGTTGTATGACAGAAAGGCCATTTTCTAAGGGAACATAACAGGTATCATTTTTTTAAGGATGGAATTTAATTCATTGTGAAATCTCATCGCATGAAGAATGATAAATCTATTGTAAACATAGGGAATTTTAAAATGGTTGTAAATGCAAGCAAGACATTAACCCTCATGTTTGTAATAGCCAGTGATACTAAGCATGGAAATGAAACAATTTCTAATCTTGATAAGGTGTCACAAACAACACAGTGTGAGGATCAGTTGCAAGCACATTCAAGCCTTCATCCTAAGGTGGTAAAAAAGGGTTTGAATGACTTATTTTCTAATGATGTTCCTGAGTTCCAACATGTTGATACTTTTTATTTCACATAAGTTTATTCAGTTTTGTTTCTTGTCATTCTACTACTTAGTTATATATGGCTGGTGGATGCAACAATGAATATTGATGGGTATTTAGTTGATTATATCAACTATGCTATCTCATTTTTCATCTTGTTTGTGATGGGTCAGAAGATCAGAATTTTGGCAAGGTGGAAAAATGATACAGGACAAGTGAGGTAACAATTTACTCACTTAAATTCTATGTAAAAATAGAATTTTAGTGGTCCAAAATCTTCTCAATTGGGAGGACTGATCCAGGAGGATCCAAAAAACCGAAAATTTTACAATCTTGAAATCCAACCGAACTAGTTATTTTCCTTGACAAACTTGAAATTTTCTTCTACTCTAAATCTTTCATATAGCTTTGCAGAGGCATCAACAAAGTAATTTTATCCTTTCTCCAAACATAGGCCTAATTTTTCTTTAGTTGCAGGCCTCTGGGTGCTTAGTAACTCATCTAGAATGCTTGAGACACTTTTTAGTTTGAGTCCTTTCTCTATCTACACTTCTTCCTTTTCTAGATCTCTTCTCAGAGAAACAATCCCTTCCTCAAACTTCATGCATCTTTATGCTTCGTATTGGAGCTTGGAATTAATCACATCCTTTGCTCTCTTGGCTTCTTCTAGCTTCAGCTTCAAATCTACGATATTTTGGGTAGATTCTTCTAGTTCCTTGATTAGTTTATCTAACTCTTTTTGAGCAAGTTTCTTTTGCTACTTGTTCTCCCTCTTTAACTCCACAATATCATCTTTGAATGTAGACAAACAAAAATGTCATCTTACAACACCTTGTCACAACATTACATCATTTGGACATCTTATAGCATGGTTTTCCCTAGGTACCCATTTCATCATCTAATTAGTTAAATAAATCTTATTTATTTGACTAATTTCATATATTCCCTTTCTATTCATAATCCCTCTATTCCTCTAGTGTTAATTAAATAGTTTATATTATTAATTAATTAAATCATTTCTATTCATAAATCTCTTCGTTCTTCTAATGTTAATTAAATAATTTATATTATTTAATTAATGAAATCATAAATCCTAATTAAATAAATCAAATATTTATTTAATTAATAAAATCCTAAAAATGTCCTCTCGCTTTCTTTCCAAAATTGGAACTCATGTGTATCTAATTAATTTATTTAATTAGATAACTCATCAATTATCCTTCTCATTTTTTTCAGGATTTATTTCCTTTAAAACAAAAAATCAATATTTTTCTATCTTATCTTATCTTGTTTTATTTCCTCTTTTGTCAAAAATCAAATCCTTGCCAAATCTTATCTCCATCTACATCAAAGCTCTATAAATATAGCCTCTCATAATCCATTTAGGGGATTTAATTCTTCAAGTATCTTTGTGTTGTCAAAATCATTCTTGAATCTTTCATCCATTTCTATCTATCATCTTCCATCTATCACCTTCATCATATCATTATGTTGCTGAATCAAGCAACCAACATACCAAGTCAATCAAACCAATTCATTCATCCTTGCATCTAGTTGAGGTATTGAAGATTTGGATCAGGTAATGCATGTTATTATTTTGTCATTTTATCTATCCAATTTTTTCATATACACTGAGATCATCAATCTCATCAAGAGCATAGATGAGTTCTCCTTCAAGATCAACTACACCTTCTTCTTCACCCTCTTCAAGAAGATTCTTAGCTTTATCATTTTCCTGCTCTTCAAACTCTTTTTCCATAAAGAGAAAGTCATTGTTTCTCACAACAAAGGCATAGTTTTGTTCAGCCTATGAACTTTTGTAGTCTTTTGATACATCACTATCTTCTTGGATGTATAGATTTTTCTTTTTCTTCTAAAAACTTATTTTCTTAGGGTGGTGGGGTTTCTTCATTTTTTCATCTACCTCTTGCTCAGAGTTGCTTTTCTTATTGTATGGATATTTAGCAGCGAAATGACCTACTTTACCACATTCAAAACATTTAAAGGGAAACTTACCTTTGTATTTTCTAGATCCTCTTCTTAGTCTTCTGATGAAGTTTTCCTTCTCTTCATCAGTCTCATCATCCTTAGATGGAATCAGTTATGCCTTATTTTTCTTGGGAAAAATATCCTTCTCCTTGTTAATAGTCTTGAAAGCGACTTCTTTCCTAAAAGGTTCTTCATCTCTCATCTCCATCTCATAGGCTATGAATATACCATGTAGCTCATTTAGATGCAGCTTTTCAATTTCTCTCCCTTCTTCTATAGTTGAGATCTTAGAGTCATACTTGTATGTCATTGATCTGAGAACTTTCAATACAACCACATCCTCTTTCATCTTTTCTCCATGTCCCTTGATAGAGTTCACAATATCATTAACTCTCATTAGATAGTCTGTAATCTTTTCTTCCTCTGGAATTCTTAGACATTCAAATCTAGCTTTCAGTATTTGCATCTTTTCTAGTTTTACCTTGTCATCTCCTTCATAAATCTTCTTCAATGTACCCTAGACATCTTGTGCCTTCTTACAATACATACCTTTGTTGTGCACAAACCTAGATAGGCTTTTCATGATAGTGAACCATGCCTTTTCATTATTCTCAAAGTCCTTTTTGGCTGCAACATTAGTAGGGGGTGTGTCAGGTGGTGTGTATCCATTTAAAACTAACATCCACACATCAAAACCTAAGGGTCCCAAATATCCCTTCATTAATGAGCTCCAATAGGCATAATCTGTTCTATCAAACTTAGGTGGCTTGGTTGAGGAGGTGCTTTCTTGATTGGCCATTTTTGTTCACAAAGTCAAGAACCTACCCAAGCTGGTTAAGCTTCTCCTAGGGAACCTAGGGCTCTAATACCAATTGTTGGAACACAACAATCTACTAAGAGGGGGGTGAATCCATAGATATTAAAATTCTATCCTTCTTAAAATATTTTGTGTAGACTACTTTCTTTAACCCTTGATATGCAGATATTAAGCATGTGATACAAAAATATAACCAAGCACACAACACATCACATAACATATGATATACATGGAAAACCCAAGATGGAAAAAAAAAAAGAGAAATGTTGCTAGGATCATCATAATCCAGCCTCATAATCCAAATCTTTGTTACAATGTTTAGGGCTACAACCCAAGGAAGCTTCAACTCCCTAATTTAGAATCTATAACTTCAAGGATGTTACAATACCCTAGTTTAGGAGCTACAACTCCAAGGAGACACCAATCCCCTACTCTGAACACCAGCTTAGTACAAATGAGACTACAATCTCTTAGAAAACTTAAAGCTTAAATATGCATATAAATGGTTCTACTTAAACCTACGATGCATCAATACATACAATACATTGTTTCACTTGTTACAACTTTCATTATGTTTTTGAAGTTGCACTCTCAACAACACATCCCCTCTCCTCTACACTTTCTCTCTTACTTTGCACTTTCTTCTCTACTGCAAATTCAGTTATACATCTCCCTTTTCAATGCACTGTGCACTAACCAACTTCTCACACTCTTCTACTCACTTGCAGACTCGACACTTAGACAATACTTTATTGTATTCCTTCTTTACCAACCTGCAATCATTACCTCGAGATTCTCTCTACCGTCCAAATCTTCTCAAATATTATGCTATGGTTTCCTTCACTTGAAAACCTCACCAATAAGCTACCTTAGCATCGATCCACTCAACAATTAATTCTGATACAGAGAATTTTCCTTCATTCTCTCTTTCAAAACCTAAAATTTGATTATGCATTTAATTCTCTCTTTTGATCCTTTGATCATATTTAATATCAATCACTTCTACAATCTATTCTACCACCTTGAAGATCAAATCTTCTTTAGTTTGGTCACTTGTGCAGTTGGACCAATTAATTCCTTCCTCTATGTCATTTTACAATCTAAACCCTCGTTCACACTATCGTAGCCATTTCAGATATTTTCTTTTAAATTCTAGTTATTGATCTTCTCCTTTCATGCTTTGATCCTACAATCCTCATTCACTACCATTTCTTTGAATCTTGACCGTTAGATAAGTGGTCGTTCAATTATTTATCGTCAATCTATCATATCACTCTGTTGAAGAGACACATACTACAGTACCACCGAAGTCCATTTGAAGTCCATGTCATCACCACCTAATTCACAACAATGATGTGAATTAGCATATTGAGCAATTACTCCTTGCCACCTATCGGCCTTCTTTACAATCTACCATCATCATCATTCACTTAGTTTGGTCCCACCAAACTCTGCATCAAGCACCATTAAGTCTCCATCGATCAATCTTCACCATTCCCTGCTAGCCCCATGGGTCTTGATCGGTCCCCACTGAATTCTCAGTGAAGCATGCAGGCAACTACCACATATACACCTCTAATGCCACCAAACTCCATCATTAGCCTATCGGGTCCCACCTTCTTCATCAACAATCATCATGGTTGGTTCAGTAAGTCATAGGTTTCTAAAACTTTAAAAACCTCGATTTGTAGTTCTAAAGTTCTAGAGATTCGCGATCTTGTGATCCTTCCATAGCTCTGGGTCCCACCATAGTTATAATACCATTGAAGGAACTTTGAACAAGGTGCCACTAAAAAAATTCACTCACGTCAATAAATATCTCCTTACTCCTTATCGCTTCATCAAAGAGAGGTCTTCCAGACTCCTATCAATGCATAGGTGTCTCACCAATGAAATGATCATTGGGTCATCAAAGAGACTTCTGCTTGACTCCTTTTGACATAGTAGTGTCCCACCAAACTAATGGAAATGTATAGCCTTAAAGCGCTAGGAAGAGGGGTCATTCACCTTCACGGGATGAATGACATAAGTTATTACTTATGTGACTTGCAACCTACAATACCAAGTCACCAACAGAACAAAAACTATTTGAACATTGTGACTGTAAAATCTTACACACATAGGGTTTAATTGATAAAACCTAGACTGAGAGCATGAACAAATGAATGCCGACATCTCCATTGACATCAAGGCTTGCACAATACCTTTTTGGAAAGCTCCAGAGAAACCCAGTTTGAATCTTCCATATAATTTTCTATCAAATCCATTACTCTCACACTCATCCTCTATTTTTATGCCAACAATATCCCTTGCATGATTTTCACTTTTGACATCAATGACAACTATATTCCAATAAAATGTTCTATTCCTTCAATTGAATATCTTTCAGCCCCTTGTCAGAGAATTTGTTGATGTCATGTGCATATATGTGGCCCTTTGTCCTTAGTGTCAAAGGGGGAGAGTGAGCAGGTGTGTGTTGTCATCAATGCCAAAGGGGGATATTGTTGGTAGTTGTTTTCATTGATGTCAACAATTGTTGAATTGTTTGTGGTTGTCATTTATGTCAAAAATTGAGACTATTGTATAATTGGCACTTTGGTTGTCAACACTTAAGAAGATTGTTGTACATGCTTAGGAAGATTGTTGTAGTATTGGTTGCATCGGTTGTCATTATTGAAAATATTTATTTTGGGTTTTCTTTGATGTATGATGATGTGTTTATAAAGTTCATGGTTGGATGTCATGCCTTGGTCGATGTCATGTAAAGAAGTATTATATATAGTTGTTGTCAACAGAGTTATTTTTCATGATCATATATTAAGATGAGGATTAGAAGTATTTATGATGCTAGAGAGATGTTGTTGATGGCCTATAGCATGTTGTATGCTCTCTCCTACTGTTATTGAAGAAGTATGTGTTGATGCGATTTTTTTCTGGCCTCCACAAGTGAGTAAGAAGTTTTTGTTTCAGAATCTTGTTGTGAAGACTATTTGGGAGAATGCTCTGCATTCCTCTATTGTTAGAGATGTGGTCTTGCAATTTGGGATTTAGTGTTTGTGCTCTATGAACATTACACTCCTATATTTTTAGGTCATTAATGTTTCTGAGGAGGTTTTTGTTGATTGTAGAAGGTTGGAAGTGTTGTTGGTTGTTTGGAAGGGTCCAAGAAATGCTTCACATTTCTCTATATTAATGTTTTTGCTCCTACATCTTGATGGATGTTCTCTAAGTGTTTGTGTAGTGTCTCCATTCTAGTTTCATTTGTTGAAGTGGTTCATAATTTATTTTGTTAAGGTTTTATCTCATGATTGTGTATTTTATGCTTTTCAGATGAAGTGTTATGTTCTTGTTTTGGTTTTGGTAGCTATTGGTTGCATGAGAGTATAAAAGATGTAATTGGAAGTATTTTTGGATATTCAAGGAACATCCCTTTGTGATATACACGTCATTTATTTATTTATTTTGGTGTTTCATTATGTTTGAGTTGGTCTTCTGTGAAATTTGTGGATATCTAGCTGATAGGGCTTGTTCTCTTGCTTGCGCCTGAGGTTTTGTGCCAGTATATGAAAGTGTGTTAAGATGTATTTGGGTCATGACCTATCTTGGTTAGAACCTTATTGAGTTCATTCAATTGGAATTATGTGTTTAGGCCAATAGGTTATGTGCTTCATCTTTCATGTACTTGTTTTCTTGTTGTTGACTTCGGTTGATGTGTGCTAGCATGTGAATTGTTTTAGATCACATTGGAAGATGTAATAAGGTTATTTTTGGTCCTTTCTATCCCTTGGATAAGACCTCTTTGATGTGTTGTGGTCGAATTTGTTGAGATTATTATTTATCCTCTTTCTCGTCAACCTAATTGTTGTTTTGAGGTCTTGCAATGGATATAAATGAAAGAACATTTTAGATACAAGGGGAAAGAGTGTGTGTATTTGAATGTATTGAAGTTCTCATTGAATAACTATGGAAATATGTGGAAGAAAGATCAAATGTGCTTTAGCGCCTCAATTAACAATGTGTATTTTTCACATATGTTGTAATTCCTAAATTTTCATGTATCCTACTTTGAGTCTATAGCGAATCTAATCAGGTCCTTGTAATTTGTATCTTTTTATAGAGTTGTGCACTACAGTTTGCAAGTCCTTTGTATCTTTCCCTAAGGTTGTGTGCCTTAGTCTACAATCCTTTTGGAAATGAGCTTTATTTTGTTAGCAATGAGCTTCATATATTGTGAGTTAACTCTCACATGGTTTCTCCCTCATTGAGTTTTTCATGCAAATATGGTGTCATCTTGTGCATAAGTGTTCTTTGTTCTATATTTCATTACTATTGATTTGGTTAAGGGTTGCTAAACTTGTTAAGAGATTAAATTTCTATATCCTTCATTGTTATTGATTTGTTTAAGTGTTTCTAGTTTGGTTAAGAAGTTTGAATTGTGTTGAAGGTATTAAGTTCTGGTGGGATTTAAGTTTTCCAGATACTGATTCACCCTCCCTCTTAGTATCTGGTGTGTTCAACATAAACTTTATTTTATAATAAAGGGAATTGGATTAGACCATTGGACAATATATGTTTGAAGCAAAAATTAATGTGTTTTCATGGATGATAAATTGGATGTTATCTTTAACATGCATGCTATAGTGATTAAAATGATGATGAATTATTATGATATAATTAATTTGATTATTGATTGTGGTTTTATGAGCTAACCTATTGATGAGATATTGAGTGAAAATGAGTGTAGAATAGGTTGAAACTGAGAACATGGTTGAGGTAGAGATGACCTAGCTCGTTGATAATAGTTGTCATGATGGAAATCCCATGCACACACTCACTTAGTTGCATTCATCCTACATTGTGAATGATTATGTTATGCATTGTGTTATCATGAATATGCCATTGCCTATTGTGTGTTATGATTTAAATAATGATGGTCTTATTGTTTTTTTTTTGTGAAAATTAATTTGATTAGAAAAATAAAATATTTATTTTAAAATGTTTGATAATGATAAATCACGCGATCCTAGCAAGATGTGAAAGTTTAGTTCTAAACATAGATACTCCAACTCGAGTTGAACACTTGCATGAAAATATAAAAAACCATAAATAAGAGAGTTCAATGAAGGGAAGACACAACAGGTTTTGGAGATCATTATTTTTTTGGTAGTGACTAAGGAGGATTGGATCGTGGAATCTAAGCAGAGTGAGAATTCAACATGCAAGACAAAGTACCATGTAATACCTCTATTATTGCCTTTTGATGTAAGAACTTGTGTAATAATTATTATGTATAATACAAAAATAATAGTTATGCATGTTGATTTTATAGATAGTATGAGTATTATACCTATTGATGGCCAAATTGACACAACAAAGATTAAGAAAGATATCTCTACCCTAATTCTCCTGAAAAAGATAACTAATTATAAAATTACCTATCTTCCAAGGTCTCAATAGTTGGTTCAGAACTAACTATATTACTCAATGATCAACATGACTATAATGTTCAAAGGGCCTTTGCTTGTTGAAAGTAACAAACTAGTACTTTAAAAAATTTAACAGTAGATTTTAAATAAACAAAAAGGACATACCACAAGTTTTAGAACAAAAATGTGAATAAATACCATTCTTGTATTCGAACATGAAATTTTGTAACAAGATTTTCCTTAAAGTCAAAACTAATGAATAAAACAAATCATAAACATTTATACAGTTATATCCATTTACAGTGTCGATTTAATAAGAATATTTGTAGTTCATTTCACCATAATCAATTTCATAAAAGACATATTCAATTAAATCATCACAATTTTTTTGTAGATCAACAAATAAAAGGAAAATACCATTCATAAATGGCACTACAAATGGTTTTAAATTGAGCTCCTTCTATTGATTTCATTCAAATAAGTAACGTTTACTTCCACAAAAATTCACTAGTGTATAGAAAACCGTTGTCTTTTAATGTTATCTCTAAATCTTTAATTTTTTTGAAAACTAACTACATAAAAAGCTTGAAACTATCTATTTTTAGGCTGTAAATCCAACTTCAATTTTTTGACCTTTACAATGAATAAAGTTATACATGATATAGAAAAATACAGCATAAAAAATCCCCTTCCAAGAATCCTAGCTCCTAAAAATTAGGGTGCAAAAACTTTAGATCCACAATTATAGGAATGTTTGGGTGACACTAGAGTAAACTATTGTTCAAAATCAATCACTGAGGAAAGCAAATCCTTCTTCAAAAATCTACCGCAAAGGTACTTGAGTTAGTTGCTATAGCCGCCCTATAAAATAGGATTTTGGCAAAAGCTAACTTTGTTGGCTTTGTTCTATTTCAAAAATAAGAATATTCCCTTTTTATTTGTAGCCTTACTTCGCTTAAGATACTTCTCAAAGTTGCCAAAAATATGCTCGAGAACCTCCTCATTAGGTCCATTTATCCATTCCACTTGGAACTTTGATTTCTCAAAATTTATTGTTGTTGTTACAGTAGTATCTCGGACTTGGTTGATATCCTTTTTGGTGCATTAGGTATCAAATTTGGCATCCATCAACTTATCCAAGAGGGTCTCATCAAGACTGTCTCCTTCCTTCATCAACTTCTCCAACCGATTATCCGAATTTTTTTTTAGCTCTTATAAAGAATTCAATTCATGATCTTCTGATACGTCCTCAGCAGTGACATTGGTTACATTATGCTCGAACTCCACTGTATGATCCAGCACATCATGTTGAACCTTGAGCAAAATTATTTTATGCTCCATAAGAATTTTTGATCAGAAAATAAGTATAGTAATAGACTTATTAATATAATCTGGATCTTCATCCCCTAGTATCCTTGATTCAATCATTGTTTCACTAGGAAATTTGTCCATGGTCCTCAATTTTCCCAAGTATTTCCTATACTTCTCTTCATATTCCCACATTTTCTTGAGATATTCTTCTATTTGCTCAAAAAGTGTATGTACTTCATCATAGTACTTATAGCCCTCAGTGAGAAATTCATCTACCTCCTTGAGAACATCAAACCACTTATCAAACAAGTGAGCCTTTCTTTTCATGTCATTTAATTCATCCACCTCCTTGTGGCTTATTAAAATAGGTACCACTCATGACAATATTTTTTCTGAGACTAGTAAAGTAAGATCCTTCAAAAACTTCCTCATATGTTCTGCTTGAGCTTTAAGCTCATCTTTGGCCTACTTATCCTTTATTTTTCTTGACTTTGTTGAACTTACTGCAATATCAAGAAGTGTCATCTATTAGTTTCGAGTTTTGCTTGCCAAAATTAACTATGCTTACTTGATAATCTAAAGCTTTCAACTCTTAGTCATCTTTATCAATCATTGGAGTGGCAATCTCTACAACCAAATCCCCATCATCAGTCATATTGGGGGAATGTATGACCTTGAATTTCTTATTAGGTTTTACCACTTTGATCTCTTCTATCATTTCATCCCAACTTAAGGGTTGGGCCACCACTTGCTATCTTTTCTCCATATTTAATTTCAACCATGTAGGAGCTATAGAGGTTGTTGTTACTTGCTGCTCTTAATGAGGTTTCTCTTATTCTCCACTATCGAGCTCTATTTGCATTTGTTTGGCCTTTTCTTTCTCTAATTTCTTCTTTTCATCTTTCTCTTGTTCCATCCTCTGACTTTCAACACTTTCTTTCTCAATCTTTTCATTTTCCACTTTTTCTTGCTCAAACCTTTCTCTCTCACATTTTTCTTCTTCTACCTTTTGCTTGATTTCTTTTCTTTGAGATTCTTCTTCTTTAGCCTTGTCTTTGGTAGCTTGTCTTTTAGCACCCTCTATGATTTCCCACTGCTCATCTTCCATCAACATGTGTTCAACTTCCTCTCTCCAAAGATTTCCTTCTTAAATTTTTGTGTCTTTCTCCTTATATTCTTCTTCATATAATTCCTTATCTTCCTCCCATGGAGGAGTCTCTTCATAATATGAAGGTAGAAAAGACTCTCAAACTTATACTACATGAGTCTTTACTCCTCCAATTGTTGTCTTTTTTGTTGAAGGAGCAGTTGAGGGACCTTCTTCAGTTACTATTTCTTTTGCTTGGGGAGGAGCAGTAAAAGGGCTTTCTTGAGTGGTCTTTGTTTCTAGGTACACTATGGTGATGGGTTGGACACCCAAACCTTATACTACCCCAACAGAAGTAGCCTGATAAGTGACTGTGGCCTTTTGGAATGCCTCGGTAACTTTTGCAATTATTGACTCCTCTCCTGTAGAATATTGTATAGTCTACTTATTAAGCCTCCCATATTTCTTTGGTGGAGTAGAAGAGGATGTTTTCCCTTGTGCTTATTTTTTCTTACCACTAGCTTTACTCTATATATCTTCAATATGTTCATTGATCCATCTCAGACTTCTTTTCACAACAGTTGCAAATATTTTATCAATGTTGCATTCTTCCTGTTGATGGTTAAAACAACACAACAACATTAAACAAAATATTACTATTCTATTTCTCCTAAAAGAGAAAGATAACACATAGAGATCTAACTCCCAAGGTCCTGGTAATTGGTTCTCAATTATGCTGATTTCACTCAATGGTTGATATAACTGTAATGTTCAAGGGTCCTTTGCTGGTAACAAAGAACAAGAATGCATAGCATCAAGTAATCTACATTTGGGGTGTTTTAAATAAAAGAAAAAGATGAATCAGAGCTTTAAATCAAAGAAACGTGAATAAAAATATTACACATCCAAACATGCATATTAATAATGAGTTTTTATTCCACCTAACCACAACTATAGCAAGATGTGATCCATAGAATAAACTATGCTACTACATACATCCATAATGCTAATTTAGATACCATCAATAATCACTAAACTTACTTCAAACAGATCACCCACTCATCATCCAAAACACAAATAAAATGAATACAATAACAATTTAATTCACAGATAATCCAATGATATGATCTTGAATCTAGTTCCTTCTATTAACTTTCATCAAATAAGGAACAATTAAGAACAGAAAAATCATTGGCATATGGATTGATCATGTACCATTAATCTTATCAAAATGGATCCAAAATTTGAAAATCATGACATGAAAATGTATGAAAACTGTAAAATAATCAAGCCTTTTCATTGAACCTTTTAAAGTATCTTTCTAAAACATTGAAACCCTAGATCTAGTTTATATCTTCTATCATCAGGTGGCTGATCTTTCTTCAATTAGCTGACCTTTACAAAGTAGATTCTAATAGTACATATAGGGTGCCACATGCACTAATTTCTCAATTATCAATCAAGATCCACAATTCATGGAGTCGGAACTGAACACAAATGTGGACTAAAGAACCCCTGTTTCAAGGCTGATCACTTCATTGCATAAAAAAGGAAATATGATCCTCCAAGAAGAAAATGAAACCCACAGATCAAACTCAGAGTAGAACTTATGTCAAAATCCACAAAAAGAGGAGAAGAGAAGATAGAGCATGGTGAAAAGAGTTAGTCACTTTTGCACTGAATGCTCAAGAATATACTCGTCAAAACTAGAGAACATCTATTGAAGAGTACCCAAATCTGGGTCATCCAACCAGTCACCTTCAAATTTGATCCTTTCAAATTATGTAGAAACCAACTTTTGCATCTCCTTTAACTTGATTAGCTCCTTTCTAGCAATTCTTACCTCCTCCTGGATATCCATAAACTGATCTAACAATAAACTCTCCCCATCATCTCCCTTTTGCATGATTTCTTCAAACCTACCCCTCCATCTCTCCCTTAGTTTATCCAAAGATAGGCCTTCTTTGTTTGAGGAATACAAGTTGATTACAATGGCCACAATTGCCTCTAATTCGACCATCTGTTGGTTCAAGTCTTTACTCATTTCTCAGATTTCTTCTTGATGTCCATGCATAGCTCTTGACTTATACCTTATGATGCTCATAGTTTTCTCCAAAAAATCTTCATTACCCTCCTGAAGAATTGAATATTCCAGCAAAGTGGACTTGGGCATTTTGCTAATATCCACAAGCCTTTTAACATATTCCTTGTATTCATTATCTTGCTTATCCAGATCCTTAGCCTGGTGGTCTAGACCTTTTTCCAACTCAAGAGCAGCCTTGTGAATCTTAGAACCCTAAAAAAAAACAACATCAACCTCCTGGTTGAGCTTATCCAACAATTTATCCATAATTCTTACCTTTCTCTTCATTTGGACCAAATTAGCTACTTCCTTTTTGGTTAACAAAACTAGGGATTCAGGAAGAGCAGCTTGTTGGGAAATGGGACTTGAGACATCCTTTAAAAACCTATGAAGTTGATCCAATTGAGTCTTAAGCTCATCCTTCCTTTTTTTATCCTTGATCATCCAAGTTTTGGTTGAAGAAGTCACAATATCAATCAAACTCATCTGTTGGTTTCTCATGGGATTTCCCAAATTTACTGCCCCCAACTGATAATCAGTGATTTGCATATCATCACGGCTCTTCTCCATTACAGGTATGGCACATTCAGCAATGATCTCTCCAGTGTCAGTGAGCCTAGTGGAGTGAAGAACCCGAGCCTTCTTTTTAGGTTTCTCTTTCCCAATTTCTTTCATCATTTCTTCCCAATTCAATGGTTGTGGTTGGACAACTTGTTTCCTTTCCAAGTCTAGTTTTAGCCAAGTAGGAGCAATAGGAGTAGTGGTTGCCTAGGTTGAAGAAGAAGCAACAGTAGTGGAAGACAAAGGTTGTAACAATGTAGGCCCCGGTTGAGAATCAACCTCTTGCACATTTTGCTTCCTATTTATCCTTTTTCTCTTGCACCCTTTTAGCCTCTAGATCCTGCTTTAAGCATTCCTCTTCTACTTTCTTCTTTTCTAACATTTCATCTTGTTTCTTTTTCAATTCTTCAACATAGTCCCATGCCTCCTTGGACTTCTTTTCATGTTCAACAATCTCTGCAGCCTCTCTTTCCCTTTTCAAATGCTCTTGCTCTTCCTTTTTCCTATAAGCCTCTTATTGTGCTTTGAGCTTAGCTTCAATAGCTTCTTTTTCTCTTCTTTGTTGGGCCTTTTCTTCTTCAAGGTCATGAATTTTCTGTTGCATTATCAACTTATCTGTCTCCTCTTGAATCTTGAGCTCCTGCTCCTTTTGTTGTTGTTGTTGAGCCAATTCATCATCCTTGAACTTATCTTCCAACTCCATTCTTCCTTCCAACTCTTCATGCATCTCCAAGCACCCCCTGTGATTGTGCTCGGCCTCTCCCTTTGAAAGATGGGGTTGATGCCCTCCTTTTTCAGCCTTGTAGTTGCAAGCATCAATCTCTTCTTTTTGCATCTTCAAAGAGTTCCCATTGATCTTTCTTAGTCAATATATGTTTAGTGCCTACATCATCTGTCACATCCAAAGATGTTGATACATGATGCTCTTTATTAGAGGGAGTCTTTTCTGAATATGTTTCTATATTATGTACCTCAATTTCACCCTCCATTTGCTTTAAGACCTCTGCTTCATCATGGAGAGCTCCCTTTGGTGATTCTTGGCCCAATTCTTGTGCATCAGAGGGTTGAGTAGGTGCCTCCCCTGCAACAGATGTAGAAGCACCCACCTTTGTATTTGTTTCATCTTCCTGTACCTCTGGAAGATCTTGAGGAACCACCTCCTCACGTTTTGCACTAGAAGGCATAAACTCTAAAGGTTCCTTAGGTGCCATCCTTCTCTTTTCCCTTTTATATCCTTGGGTAGTACTTGCAACCTTCCTCTTCTTAGATGATGTAGCCTCGACCTGATTAGTCCTCAAACTCACCCATTGAATACTCATGTCCAACACCGGTCTTGCAATCTGCTTTATGTTGATTGTCTCCTCAACATTCCAATCTATTAGATCAAGATCCTTAGTACCAATCTTGCCTGCATCATACCCGGGATCCAAAACAATCCCATCATCAGACAATGTTTCTATAATGTCTTCTTTTATCCCAAACTCAACCAAAAGTGGGATAGGTATCCTTTCATAATTCTTCTTCCTAAGATCATACTCATCTTGCAAGTCCTCCCAAAAATCCTCCAATAGATTAAAATGCTTCTCAAAGACACTAGGAAGCAAAACCCTCATCTTATGTTTGGGGTCATAGTATTTCCCAAATGCAGTACAAACCAACTTCAAATTGAAACTCATCTGCTAACACAAAATAAAATTTTAGCTAATTCTAATGTGGATGCAGTGTCTCCTGCTTAGCTTCATTTCTTTGGAAACTTTTCTTATGGCACTCTACTTAGTGTTTGTTGTTGAACTAGGGAATTCATGCACCAAGGCTTGGATAAATAAAACTCAGTTTAAAATGATCCTATCACCACAACATCTAGGTAGAAAATGGGGGTGACCATCAAAGCCTGCTAACCTAAAATAGGTGAATGTGGGATACTGGATAAACCAATGCCCCCATTCATTCACAAAAGCCATTGCCTCCCTGCTAAGCCTATACCCTACATCCCCATTAAGCTTGTTAATAATGACATAAAGAAAGGCATCATTAACCCTTCAATAATGTTGCTCTGATGCCTACAAGGTGAGCTAGTTATAATACTCCCACACTTTCTTTTGTCCTTGGGCTTCCCCCAATATACCTACTGTTTGAAGTCCAGGAAAAATCCCCACACGGGCAGCTGCATAAACTACATAGGAGGTCATAAAGAAATGTTTGGTTTCTCTCACTTTTATCATCTGATTGTGAATATTTTCGGATACTATCATTGATCAATCAAATTGTTTCATCCCATCCAAAATAGTTTGAATGAAAGGAAACATCCATTCTTTAAATAGTGAAGCATCCCTTTTACCAAACACCCTACAAAGGAACATGATTATATCTGCAATTTATTTATTGAAGTCTTCCCTCTTAGGCTGGTCTGGAAGCTTGGTCAGAGACTTCTTCTCCACCCTCATCCAAGTCTTATTCATGTGAAACCTATTCCTCTCCTTATTATCATTGTAAAGCTTCAAAGCTTCCGCCTCATTCAATTGCTTAGGATTCTTGGGATTAGCTATATGAAATATGAATTTGATCATTGGAGGTGTGAAGTCAATAATGACATTACCCTTTACATCCACACACTGCCTAGAAGCAAGGTTATATGCTCCAGCTACTGCAAGAATCAACTCTGGACATTGGACAGATAGGGGGAAAAGTGCAACATGTGCCAACTCGGATTGAACAATCCTTTATGTCCTTCCTATGACTTGCTCCTCAGTGAATTTCTCCGCATGCAATTATTCATAATTAAAAGGACCCAAATTGGTGTTAGTAATATCAGTCTAGTCAGAATCAATTTTTCTAGTTGTGAGGACAACCTCCCTATGCTTACACCTCAAGGTATACGGGAGTTGTTCCACTTTGATCTTCTTCGGCCTAACTCCTTGCCATGAAGTTTCACCTAGCTGGCTCCTCTAGGAGGCCTCATCTGATGTTCCTGACATTTCTTAATACCTGTAACAATTCCCTGTATTATATGAACAAAGCATCTAAGTTATTCAATCATATAATCCCTCCTCCATCCTCCTAAAATAATATTTTCTTCATCAAACTATGCCTTTATCAGAGGTAGAACTGTAGAAGCATTAGGCATAGACAATGTTTCTTATCATGTGGTGGGGTTAGGATCAAAATTGGACAAGGAGTAAAACATTGTCAGAAGCGGGACCAGAACGGGAACCAGAACCAACACAGGGTCGGAGGCAGGACGGGAATGAGACTAGAACTTAAATAAGGTCAGAAGCAAGACCAAAATGAGAATTGGACCAGAAATAAATCTTAGCTACCAAGTTCAACTTCCCCTCCGGATCCGGTTCCGACCAAGAGTAAAGATAAGTAACATCATAATAATGAACGGGAGCAGAATAATTCTAGCAAAGGTAGAGTATTTCAAACAAGGTATGGTCATATGGACCCTAAACCCTAGGTCACATGGGCCCTAAAGGAAACTAGAAATAGCATAATTTTATCCCTCCTACAGCTCCGTACAAAAGTGATTAAAACCATAAAAAAGGTTATATTTCCAAAAGCCTAATTTGCTTGATACATCATTTCAAAAAACTAGGGCACACCGAGAAACCCGTACGAACAACCCAGAACCAATGTGAGAAAACCAAAACAGGGTCTCAAAACAAAATTCATCACCCAAGCAAGGAAACCCTTTCAAAATTGAAACCCTAGTCAAAACTAGAGCATGACAAAATAGACCTATCATGAAAGTGACAGTAGAACAAACAACAAAACAAAAATGACAAACAGAAAGACCAACTCAACAAAATAGAACATAACAGAAAAGAAAGAACCAAGCAAACAAAACAAGAAAGAAAAGCACAAACACCAACAAAGGAAACAAAAACAAAGAAAAAAGAACAAAAACCCCTCCCGTGAATGCACCAAAATAACACACTCAAAAGAAGAATAGGAGAAAGCAAGACAACAAAACCTACCTCAAAACACTTCTTAGGATTGACTAGAAATTTGCCAAGATTCGCTCCGCAATTCGCCCCCATGATCAAATTAATTCTCTCGAGACTTTCTTGGCTGTGATTTGCTTAAACATTTTGCATAATAATAACAATGAGGCAGTTTAAGCATAATTAAACCTTTAATCAATAATTTGTGTACCAACAGGCTGTATTTAATGTCATAAATGTGGTAGTTTGGGGATAGAGCCAACGACGCAAACAGACAGTTAAGTCAAGTCCACAAAACATCAAAAGCTAAGGCAAACGTGGAGCCGGGTCGAAAACAAGATAAAGAAACTACACAAAGTTCCCTATTTCATTTCCAACCCCAGATCTAGTCTCGACAAAAAGACCAACTGAAAATGATAAATGAAGATGGGGGCGGAGACAAAACCGAAATGTAACTTCATAGAGTACGAAGTTCGATTCTAGGTCTGGATCCGGTACTAACCAAAAAGAAAAGAACAATAGAAGAACAAGGGAAGTGGGACTAGAGCGAACACCAAACCCGACCCAAACAACAAAGAGCAAGGAAGAAAAAGAGCAAAGATGGAGTCGGGACAAGAACAAAAAATGGAAACTTGAAACTTCCCATGTGAGTTCCAATCCCGGTTTCGATCCCACGTGAGCAAACAAGCAAAACACAAGGAAAAACCAACAAACAAGAGGATGGACCAACCCAAGTGTTAGTAAAAAAAAACCAACAAAACAAAGGAGAAACAAAAGAGAAGGCGGAGTCGGAGTTGGAACTATATCTGAACTAGAAACCTTGAAATAGTTTCATGTTTAGATTTGGTTGCAGACCCGCCTCTGACAGAACAAAATACAAACTTAGGAGAAAAAAAAAAGAACTCCTAAGACCCAACCAAACAGCCAAAAGTGACCAAAACAAAAGAAATGGGGGACCCATTTTGTTCCAAAATAAAATAAAATGGGGTGGTTATGCAAGGCATAACACTTCCCTCTCCATCCAATTGATGGGTGTCGATTTCTGAGTGGCTACTTGTTGTCTATCATATTGAGGATTGAGGGTTAATCCATTTTCTAAAATTCATTTTGTAATATCTTCTTTAATCTTGAATGCTCTCATTTGAGGAATGGTTAATCTTTCATACTTTCTTTTCCTAGCTTCAAATTCATCTTGCAAATCTATCCAGAAATCTTCTATGTTGGGCTCATAAATGCAGAAACAGGGATGCATACAAATTATTCATTTTTCCTTTTGGGTCAAAGTCTTTTCTCCCTTGATATAACTTGAGTTTAACTTCATGTTGCTCCTCAGTAGTAGACTTAGCAGCTCTGACAGATGGACATTGATAAAAAACAAGTTCAATAGGATACTTAACCTCTCTAGCTTTATGTTTGCTATAGAATTTAAGGTTAATCTTGTATACACCTCAAATCAGTCCAGACATTTAATTAATTAAATACTAGTTATTTAATTAATATTTCATCTACTTATAAGGGTGAATCCACAATAGTGGTTTACAATTTGATGAAGGAAAACTCAAAAAAAAATGAGCCCATGGCAAAACTTTGGATTTCGAGGGTTCGAATGAACCAAAAAGCATTCGGTTGAACTAGGGTTTGAGCGAACCAAATTACTGCATGCACAAACCAAAAAAAAAATAAAACACCTTTTGGGAAGGGGGTTCGGCCAAACTTGGGTTCAATTAAACCCCCTTAGCCCCTTTCATTCTCCCCCTCGTGCACTTTGAAAACCTAAATTTTAAGCACTTCCAAAGCTCAAGAGTGATGAAATGGAGGAGTCTTTCCCTAACCCAATCGGAATCAAGTAGTCCTTGGAATGAGCTATCCAACGACTATAATTTTAATATATTTTGGTTTTATTTTGTATTTGTTTTTTTAGTTTTATTAAACATAGGTTTTCCACCGAAAATCAAGCTCTTTGTTCTGCACATGTGGAAAAATAGCAGATTATAAAAAAAAAACTAAAAAATATGAGTGTACTCGTGATATTAAACTCTTGATCCAACAAAAAAATGAATTTTGATATATACAAAAAAAAAAATTATTATGCATTATACCTTATCGCTACCATGTCCTGAATTGTAATTGGTTTGACTTTGAAACTTGATTAAAGAAAAAATATTCAATAAAACCATTCCAACTAAGTGGAAGCACTAGATATCGTAGTTACAAACTTAAATTCAAAAGAATTAGAATTTATCCTTCATGAAAAGCTATGTCTTTATATCGGAAGGGTGTCACTTTTTAAAAATGTTGTTTCTTGAAAAATACCAGTTTTCATGGGAGATGGAAAAAGAAGTGCAATCTGACTCTAAAAATTTTGAAAAAAATATTTTTAGAATCTACAGACAAAATTTGACAAGACTCTAGTTTGCATCATCTTCAAAT
>VDFB02047230.1:181031616-181110971 GCA_007258455.2 Sequoia sempervirens
AAATCAAATAAGAGAGGAATATGATAAGAGAATAATTAAATAAGGATTTTCATTTATTTAATTAAAAGAAATGGTGTTAGATTAAATCAAATAAGGTTTTAATTTATTTAATTTAATAGATAGACTTTAGAGATTTAATCAAATAAAATTGACTATTTAATTAAATAGGGATAATTAGATCGGATTGATTGATTTAATTAACAAAAGGGAGAGACTTAATTAAATAATTGGTTTATTTAATTAAGAGGGGAAATAATGATGAATTTAATCAAATAAGGGAATTTGATTAAATGGTTAGACCAAAGGATGATTTAGGATGAAACGATGTTAGTAGGTCAGGATCAGACGCAAAATGTCAATCGGTATATTTTACGTGTCTACTTTTTGCTCCTCTTTGAAGTAATGCACTTGTTGCATTGGTTCAAAAAATAAACTATCTTGATCAAAGCCAAAAAAATTCGCTATTCAAAAATCATGTCCCACTGCTGCCTAGTGAGAGAAAACATGCTATTATAATGCCCCCTCGAGAGATTGGACGAAAATTTCAATTTTTGGGTGATCTCGCAAAAAAAGAGGACAAGGTGCCTGACAGGTCCGAAAAGGCTCCAGGAGGACAAAAATGTGTCTAAACGCAATAAAACGATGTAAAATAGGCCTCGACTAGATAGAAATAGGTTTGAGGGCCCAAAACCCTAGCAAGATAGCCAATCAGGGTGAAAAAACCCTAATTTTTAAGTTTAAAAGGGGCCCGAGAGGTCACTTTCAAGCCATTTTCATACACTTCCATTTGCAACCTTGAGACTTGAGCTCTAACTTTCTGACGATATGGCGCAATGATAGCTTCCCCTGCACATTTTTGATCGAGTTCGGACGTACCAGCAGCCACCTGGCATCAAGGCACCGATAAGTGACCCTTACTTGAGCTTCGTTTTTCATTTATTACTTTCATTTAAGGCTTTTAAAGTCGGTCAGTATGCAGCAGTGCTATATGGCGCCACTCAAAAATCAAATTGCACCACGTGGTGTGATATTGTGTTGCGGCGGTGTAGTTTTGGAGTTTGAAAACTCTGACGCTGAGCTCGAGGCTAGCGGGGCAGTTTGCAAAGTGCGATGCGATGGTCCTACATTTGGTAAAAGTGTGCCACTAGAAGAAAAGTTCACCGCGGCGGTGCCATTTTGGCCTTTTATGCCCTAGCATCAGAGTTTGATTAGAAATCAAACTACGACGCCTTCACGGATTACACCGCTGGAGAGGTTTTTTCAACGTTTGGCGAAGAATTTTTCAAAAATTTAACATGGTGACCTTCCTTGATGCAAGATGCGGCAAGGGAGCTCTACTCTTGAGAGCATAGGTCGCGGGACCTTTTTGGCTATTTGCGAGACCTGAGCGACAGGGATCGGGATCGACTCCAGATCGTGAGGTTATGGTACATTGCCCATGCAATACCCATTCACACTCACCTAGGGATGATGTCAGCACTGGCCGAGAGATGGCACAACGAGACTTCTTCATTTCATCTTCCCACTGGCGAGGCCACGTCACCTTAGAGGACGTTTGGCATATTTTGAGATTGTCGATTCACGGTCAGTGAGTGATTTTTGACATGGATGAGGGGTGTGATGCTTGCTACAGAGTCCTCACCACAGAGGACATCATTTTTGTGAGGGGCAGATAGAGCTCGAGCGGCATAGGATCCTAGCACCTCCCTACCGGCTAGTTGTTGCAGTGGTCATTTTAGGTCTCATTGCCCCTGACAGACGAGGCTGATTCTTTAGTCCCGGCTAGGGATATTGTTGGGAGTGTATGGTTCGAGATAGGCTGGTTTGTTTTGCTTGGGGGTCAGTTCTTCTTGCTTCTTTATAAAGGGATCTACATGAGTATGTGTACATGGATGGCAGAGCACTCAGAGCGAGGGTGACACTTCTTCACGTCTGGGCATGGGAGCACATTGTTGTGCTACGTCCACATGTTGTTTTAGTTCCAATGATGTCAGACGATCCCATCGTGTGGTGTTACAGAGGCAGTGTGTCCTTTACACACACAAGTGAGCACAGGATCCCCTACTGGAGGAGGGTCCTCGACAAGATGTAGGTTTTTACTTGGCGACCATACCTTGGTCGACCCAGATGGGCCGACAATGTAGAGCAGTTGTTCCTTGCCTGTTAGGACTGGTTCATGCAGGGGTGGGAGCATACGATGATTGAGAGGTACTTGCCCTGGCATGTGTAGTGTTAGTTCGGTGAACCCCAAGATCGCCCTGATGATGATTACATAGTCGTCTTCACCCGCACCATGACATAGGTTTCATGGGGGTGGTATATTCCTACCTCGAAGGTGGTCAAAATTTTTAGGCAGTTAGTGGCTCGGCCATGGGCCTATGATTAGGGACCCACAGATCTAGGCATGACACAAGCCTACAGGGATTGGTTCTGGCCTCCGCTTCAATTGACTATTCCAGGAGAAGTCCCAGATCAGTGGCGAGTTAGAGGTAGAGGGGGAGGACAAGGAAGGAGAGGGGATGCATGACAAGACCAGCCAGTTGTGCCTCCAGTTCAACTAGGGTAGGGAGATGTATTGATGTCGGACCAGCAGCAGGTGCCACTAGGTGTACCACCATGGGTTGAGGATCAGCCTCAGGTGCAGCCTTAGGTACAACCACGAGCACAACCAACAGTGCAGGTGGATCCTTGAGATGTGTTGATTGCACATCTATGGGCCCAAGTGCAGACCATGATAGGAGAGAGGGATCAGGCTCAAGCTGAGAGAGAGAAGATGAGGGTCGAGAGGGATCATGCCATTCAATAGAGGTAGGTTGTAGAGTTACAGGTAGCCACAGAGCTAGGAAGGAGACAGTAGCTAGAGAGCATGTTAGCCTCCTCTTCCCAGGGTACAGTGTCCGTTCGATCCTACAAGGATGCCATTTGAGAGGCTAAGTACTATCGGAGGCATTATCATGAGGTCATACCCAAAGGAGGAGGGGTCCCAGAGTACTCAGAGCAGACCAGCTACAGACCAGTAGAGGGTCACGGTGATAGGGGCGAGGGTAGCATACATGGGGATAGGCCTTGATCGAGATGACATGATACTTTTTGTGCCTTATGGGCTCCTTTTTGATAGCCCGATAGGCCTTTTGCACTGATTGACATACATGTATAGTGATCTGATTATTTTGTACTATGACAGTTGATGATATATATATGAGATGATGATGATTTTGATGTGATGTGATGTGATATGTACCATTTATTTATGCACGGATGATTTTATTTCTATATGTTGTGCAATGATGTGTATAATGTGTTTATGGATGCTTTTATTTCCGATGCATTATGCAATGATTATGACTAATAGATCTATATTATGTTAACCTATGATATGCAAATGTATTTATGTGATGTGCAATGATGTTGTCTATATGATGATCTATTTATGTTGATACAAATGGTGATGTGATATGTGATATGGATTGCAAAATGATATCGAAATGATCTATGGTGTATACGTGAAATGATATGAATCATGCATATATATGAAATGATTATGGATGAATGTATGCTTTGTATGGATTTCTTCTATTTATGTTTATGTGGAATGACTTATGCAATGAATGATTTATGATGTTATTTATGAGATGAAATGGATGATGTAATTTGAATGTGATGGTCATGATAAATGAGATGGTTTTTTAAGATGCTTAGAATAACAAATATTATTATCCTAAACATATTAAATGATAATGTAATGTATGTGATGCATTTTAATGTGATGTGATGATATGTTAATGCAAAGTGGTAGTGTAAGATGAACGTAATGTGTGAGATGATGCTATGATGTTTATGCGAGTATGTATGTAAATGAATTATTTATAATGCTTATATACCTATTGTGTATGATTATGCAATAGGTAGTAATGTTAAAATTATTATGAAATGCTTTATGTAAATGAGTGTTATGCAATGATCTATGTGATGAATGCAATGTGATGCAATGTCATGAATGAAATGCAATGAAATGTGCTTATCTATAAAGAATGATTATGAGAACATGTTTATATGATGATAGAAATGCAATGCATGTATTTTCTATATGATATGTGGATGCAATATGATAATGATTTGTGGATACAGGATCGATGATGATGATGATGGCGATGATCAACTGTCATAGTGCCTTTGTTACTATGATGAGCAAGAAGAGAAGAAGTCATTTCAACAAGACATAAGATGATGAAAATGAAAATGATTATGATGATGATTTCTTGCCGAGGAATTAGGATTTTCAAAGGGCCAATTTCCTTATGTTTGATAACACATGTAGGTACAATGTATCAAGGTATAGAAAACCAGGATGGCATGGTACCTAGTGTGATGGACTTTGACTTGACAAACAGATAGGAGTATCCTTGTTCACACCTGACATATGGAAACCTTGCTAGGGTGCACTTTAGAAGTTTCAAACACCTCGGACCAAAACACGGAAATGTAAACCTATCAATGCAATAGTCAACAAGTTGTCCAAGACCTCCTCCATACATACCTAACAAAGCAAGTATTCACCAAGGTTATATTACAAGAACATCCAACAAGCATAGCAGACAAAAAGATAATGATTGTTGCCCCATTCCTATTTCTCTAAATCCTCTTGTTTGGATATCATCAAGAATTCCTTGGTATGAGCGCAATAAGATAAGTCAAAAGATAAAGATAAAGTAAACAAACAAGCTGATGCTCTTCAATACCTCTAACCAAAAGAGGATGTGTTTTAAAGGATAAGAGCTGAAACTATTGCCAAAAGATAATGCCCATTGTAGGAAGGATTCATCCTAGGACATGTTAGTGGATGGTGGCACATCATTTCGTTTATCCAAAGCGTTCTAAAAGATGATTGATATGGGACCAATTGGATGATGAGTTATCGATACCAAGAGATGACTAACTTGTTTACATACTGACTTAGACCTAAGACTTGACGATTTGAGCTTTCACTTTCAACCTGTTAGACTTGTTTCTAATTATCTTACCAAAGATTGAAGATGATGATCATTTATTATGAGTGATGTTATTGTGGGTGCAAGCGAGATGAGGTGGATGGATTTTTTTCAAATATTTGGATGTTTTTGATCTTTTTGAGATGTTTTGAGGTTGTTTTTGGTATTTTTGAGATTTTGCAAATCTTTTGATTTTCTGAATGTTTTGGAGTTTTTTGAGATTTTGACCAAGAGACTAACCTAAAGATCTATCCCAGGGGCCTCGTGGGTTGATCAATAGATGAGCCTTTCCTATGTTATACACACAAAGACCATGTAGTTCGATTGATGAGTTGACCAATTTACAAATGATGATATACATGATAAGATGTCAGTTTATTATGACAGACTCCTAAAGGACTGACCTAAGTGTCTCAGTGGATGATCAAAGATCAACCTTGCCTACGTTCAAGCTTAGAGATGATGTAGTTCGACAAGACGACTTTGTTTTGGGATTTCTGATGATTTTGATGTTTTTGGATTTTGATATGTTTTGATTTTTTTTGATTTTTTGCTTTTCTAATGTTTTTTTTGGTTTTTTGATTTGAGGATTTTAAGAATATACATGAATCCAATCCAATGAGAACATGCCCCCAATGTGATGCAATAGACTACTCTGATAAAGGCAGGCCAAACTGACCTTGAGGATGGGATGAGTAGTACTAGGAGGGATCATGATACGAAAACAGGACCAAGCTATAGTGCAGATGTGAGTGGATGAGGGATGGATGGATATCTGAATGCGATGGATGATGGAAGCGTGATGGGTGGATGATGCAGAACAAGTCATAAAGATCCTGGTGGATGGAAAGTACTTATTTTATGCAAGGCACATGTTTGCCAAGTTTTCACCAAGGTACTTGCCCAAAGTGCCACCGAAGTGGTTTTCACTAGAGGACAATTTTTTTCTTTACTATTTTCAATCCTTTTTCTGATTTTTTTTTTGGTTTTTTTATTTTTTTGCTATTACCAAGATATGCTTGTTTGCCAGGTTTTCACCGAAGTAACCATTTTTTTAGGACATTTTTGGATTTTTTGGATTTTTGGTTCTATACCTTGAAAGATTTAGGCATAAAACTTTTTGAGATGAGAGTTATTCATGGGCTCTTATAGAGGTTACCCTTCAAGTGTTGATAACTGATATTCCCCTGACTTGTAACTTGTTGTGATAATGAATGGTCCCAACCAATTAGGTTCAAATTTTCCTTTGCTGCTTGGGTTTGGGACATTTTTCTTATTCTCTTTTAATACCATTTCTTCGACTTGGAACATCCTGCTTCTGATTTTCTTATTGTAGCTCCATTTAAGTCTATTCTAATAGACTTGCAAATGATTCAAAGCATCTATCTGTCACTCATCCAGTAGCTCCAACTCATTCAATCTTGACACTCGATATTCTTCATCTGCGATGAGGTTTTGCAGTGATATCCTTAGTGATGGGATCTCGATCTCAATGGGAAGTACTGCTTCTGATCCATAGACCAGGGAGAAAGGGGTGGCGCCGGTGGGTGTGTGAATGCTGGTTCAATAGGCCCAAAGGGCGGGATTAAGCTGCAGATGCCAGTCATGACCTGCATCATTGATTTTTTTCTTCAGGATTTTTAGAATGGTTTTGTTTGTTGCTTCTACTTGGCCATTGCCATGGGGATAGTATGGGGTGGAGAAGCAATGTTGGATTTTGAATTTTTTGCATAAGTCATGAACCTCCTGATTCTTGAATGGTGTCCCATTATCTAAGATAATGGCTTGTGGAACACCATAATGGCAAACAAGATAGTTCAAGATGAACTTTGAAATCTGCTTCCTAGTTATGTACATCATGGGTATGGCCTCCACCCACTTAGTAAAGTACTTCGTGGCGGTTATGATGAATTTGTGACTATTAGATGAAGTGGGTGTGATTTTTCCAATGAGATCTAGTCCCCACTGTGAAAAGGGCCATGGTGTGACAATAGGATGAAGCTCTTGTGCTAGAGCATGGATGAGGTCCCCATGTTGCTGACATTGTAGACACTTTCTGGCATAATCATGTGCTTCTCATTCCATTGTGGGCCAATAATACCCCATCCTTAGCAATTTCTTAGCTATAGTCATTCTGCTTGAGTGTGAACCACAAATACTGGTATGTAATTCAATTAGAGTGGTTAACATGTCCTCAATGTTTAGGTAGCACAGTAGGGTTCCTTCTATGCTCCTACGATATAGGGTATCTCCTAGGATGAGAAATCTAGATGCCTTTTTCACAAAGGTTCATTTTAGGTTTGAGGGTAAGTCAGCGGGTATGACTCCTATACGAAGGTATGTGTAAATGTCATGATACCAAGGATTGTCAGGACCAATGATTTGGCACACATATTTTGATTTTGGTACCTCGAATGCAGGCATGAGAAGTTGCTCAATCAGGAATTTATATTTTGGGATGTTGTGGGGGATATCCAATAAAGATCCAATTGTTGCCATGGCATCTGCTACTCTATTTTTGGTTCTTAGAATCTACTCAAATGTTATTTCAATGAAGGATTCTTTGAGAGTCTCCACCAATTTCTTGTATGGAGTGAGCTTTTCGTCCTTGGTTTGGTATTCATCGTTCACTTGATTTATTATCAATTAGGAGTCTCCGTATACTTTGAGAGCTATAATGTTCCACTGCACTGTTATTCTGAGACCTATGGTTAAAGCCTCGTACTTTGCTATATTATTGGTGCAAGGAAACACCAATTTGTAGGATCTTGGTATGCAATCCCCTTGTGGGGTGATAAAGAAAACACTAGCTCCTAATCCATTCTATGTGTATGAGCCATCGAAGTACAATTTCTAGTGGTCAGCTATGTTGAGATTGAAAATAGATTCATTTGGAAACTCTGAGACAAGAGGATTCTCAAAATAGATTGGTGCTTCTGCAAGTTGATCTGCAATGACTTGGCCTTTGATTCTTTCCTTTCCACATATTCGATGTCGTATTCTGATAGTATCATCACCCATTTGGCCATTCTTCCTATGAGCATTTCCTTTGATAGTAGGTACTTGAGAGGGTCGATTTTGGCAATGAGTTTTATTTTATGTGCCGACATGTAATGTCTAAATTTTTGTGATGCAAACACTACTGCAAGGCATGCTTTCTCGATGAATGAATATTTTAGCTCATGCCCAACCATTGTTTTGCTGATGTAATAGATAGCCCTCTCTGTTTCATTTTCATCATGCTGAGCTAGGAGAGCTCCAAAGGTTGCTGTTGTTGCTGATACATATAGAATCAATGGTTTTCTTGGGATTGGTGGCATTAAGACTGGTGGTGTTAGTAGATATTCTTTGATTTTATTGAATGATTCTTCACACTTGGTATCCCATTTGTACGCTACTCCCTTGTGGAGTAGGTGAGAGTATGGGTTCTATTTGTCTGCCAATTGCGCTATGAATCTTCGAATGGATTGGAGTCTTCCTTGGAGACCTCTCAATTTCTTTAATATTTTTGGTGCCTCCATATCGAGGATTACTTTTACCTTTGCTAGATCTACCTCGATACCTCTCATTGACACTATATATCCTAGCAATTTACTTGATCGTACATTGAAGACACACTTCTTTGGGTTTAATCTGAACTTGTACTCCTCCAGCCTATCAAAGATGGCACTTAGGGTTGCTATGTGATCTTTTCTCTTTCTAGACTTGGCTAAAATGTCATCAACATAGTCCTTGACTGTCTTATGAATCATGTTGTGGAATATCAATGTCATGGCCCTTTGATATGTTTCTCCTACATTCTTTAAGCTGAATGGCATCATGTTCCAATAGTATGTCCCCCATGGACAAGTGAAAGTTGTTTTATGTTGGTCCTCTTTAGCTATCATGATCTGATTGTACCCTGAAAATCCATCCATTAGTGACAACATTTCATATCCAGCTATCATATCCACAATCATATCAATGTTTGGAAGTGAGAAGTCATCTTTTGGACATGCCTTATTCAAGTCTTTGAAGTCTGTGTAGATTCTAATGTTCCCATCAGGTTTTGAAACAGGTACCGGGTTTGACACCCATTCTAGATAATCTATCGGTTGGATAAATCCTACATCTAATAGCTTTTTTAGCTCCATTTTGACTAATAATGCGATCTGAGGGTGCATTTTTCTGAGCTTTTGTTTGATAGGTTTTTCTTCTAGATACACTGTTAAGTGGTGGACCACAGTCTCTGGATCAAGTCCTGGCATGTCAACATAACTCCATGTGAAGTTTATTTTTCTTTCTCTTAGGAAGGCTGCTAGGAGCTCTTGCTCTTCTGATAGTAGTGATTCTGCATAGAATGTGATATGCAGGGCTTCCTCTATTCCTAGGTTGACTGGATTGCATTTTTTTGCGAAGACTACTGACTTTTCTTGATGAATAGCTTGGAAAGGAAGATTGAATTCCCCATCCTTGGGTGCCTCAGAGAGGTTTTCACCATTGGATTTGTCATTTCTTTTTACTTTTTTCTGGTTGGAGAGTGCCACAGTGTGGTTTTCACTTAAGGACTTAGATATGATTCTTAATTTTTCACTTTTGTGACTGAGGGAATCAAACGTTTCCCCATAATAGGCATGTGTGTCCAACTCCATTATAAACCCTGCTTTGTGATCTCCACATAGGATGTTATCCCGCAGTCCCATGAATTCTGAGAGCACCTCATCATTTTCAAATGTATCAAGAACTGGTGGTCCTCGTTGGTCATAGTCGATAAGTTGGGGATATACTAGGAAGATGTCATGATTTTGGTGGTCTGATTCAAAAGATAGGGTGCTAATCATGCAAAGATTGGTATCCTCAAATAGCCTAGGTAAGTTGGGTGTGGGGTCCTTGTCATCACTACTACTACAGACGTTGGTTATATCAAATGTAAAGTTATCTATGAAATGGCCTGTAGATACAGGTAGGCATAATTCTGCTACGGTTGGCTGAGGAGGATTATTAGCCCTTCTAACTAGAGGACTTCGGCCACGTATGGTTATACTCGGAGGGGTACATCCAAGGCCAATATTTTTTATTGGTCGCATCTCTGGCATGATAGGTATTATAATCCCATTGTCATTTTTTCCAAGCCTTTGATTTCTATCATAGCCCATTGCGAGCATCATTTATAGACCCTTTCTTTTGTCATCCATTGGTAAGTCTGCTACTATTCTTTCATCTTGATATAGCATATGAGATGGATTTTCCTCAATAAATTCTTGGCCAAGATCACCCCATCTTGTAAAGGTGGGATAGTCCACAGGAGACATTTGGGATGTGGAGGCTTCATTTATTTATGAATGTCCCCATGATATAGGAGATTGTGGTAACTCTCCTACCACAAAAGCATTATTAGGGAGCTTGTAGTTTCCACAACCATTATCTTGGATGATGACCTTGATGTCAGAGATGGTGGGAATGGTGGGAGTAGGGGGTGTCTCTATCGCAGAAGTGGATGTGAGAGTGGCAAGATCGATGTATGGTGTGGATGGGCCCTCATCATTCTTTGGCACTTGGGGGATTTTGTAGTATTTTTCTTCAAGGCTTTTGCAGTACGAGAAAGGTTTAGGATCTCCATGGATGGTAATTTCTTGTCCCTCATGTGTGAACTTCACACATTGGTGGAAAGTCGACGCTACTTCCTTCATTGCATTAATCCACGGACGTCCTAGGAGGATGTTATACGGCAAGTCGAGGTCCAAGACCTGACAAGTGGTCTCCATGATAGCAGGCCCTACTTGAATAGGGAGTTTGATGGTGCCCTGAGACACTCTTTCTTGATCGTCATATGCTCTTATTGTGATACCCTTTCCTTTGTCGATAGAATCTTATGAGATTTTCATTTGCTTGATGAGATTGAGAGAACAAATGTTTAAGCCCACCAAAACCCTTTTGAATTTTCTCTCGTGTACAATGGCTTCCAAGTGGAGTGCATGGTTGTGAGATGGTTGAGCAGGGAAATCCTGGTCAGAGAATGTGAGGAGATTAGGTGTAATTATGTTTCCGACCATAACTTGGAATTGTTCCGCATCAAGATCTGTGGGCACAGTGGATGAAGCCAATGCTTCTTCTAGGATTTTCTTATGGGCTGATGAGACTTTTAGCAACTCCATGATGGAGATTTGTGTGGGCATTCTCTTGAGCTAGTCTAGGACTTTGTAGCCATTAGGGACAGATCTAGATGTCGGGACTCTATTTGTGTGGGATGATCCTGTGATGGTAACTTTGCCGCCTCTTGTGGTGACTCCACAATATTTAGCATGGGCGCCTTTGATGGTGATGACCATGCAGCTTTCATCTAGGGAGGCAACGACTGTTTCATACACATGATTCACATTTGTGTGGGTGCCTTTCCCCTTATCATTGTTATTATTATTCCCTTTATTTCCATGATTAGGCATCGGATTTGTGTATATCTTAAGATCTTGGTTTCCTGTTGGTTGTTCTACGTTTATAATTCGTTTATCGATGAGATCTTGAATTATGTTTTTTAGTCTCATGCAACTATTTGTGGTATGTACTTTGATTTTATGGAACTCACAGAGTTGATTCTCATTATACCAAGGAGGTTTCACATCCGGTTCTTGATAATTCTCAAAGGTTGGAGCCTTGATGAGTTTTTTCATCTATCAACTTTTTCATGATGACTTCTAGTGGCTCCCCAAAGCAGTGTATTTACGCTTGGGATAACTCTTGTTGCATTGTGGTGGTCCCCTTTGATCATTGAGATTGTTGATTGTTGGATTTTTTTTTGGTTGTATTACGTGATGATTGTTTTGGTGTTCGATTTGGATTTGTGGTGTGGGTGTATTTCTGCAAGGGGCACTAATGACCACCTTGGCGTCAACAACACCATCATTAGTAACATTGTTGTTCCTTGCCCACATGCGAGGTTTATCATTGTAATTGGAAGGTGGGCGGTTGTTTTGTTGTTCGGGGTATGAGGTTGATCCTGCGAGTTGAGTCATAAGGGCTCGTTCGATGCTGAGCGCCTTGGGGATCAACTCATCATATGTGGTTATCCCTTGAACCTTGAGATGAAATGCCAAGATGCCATCAAGGTTAGCTATAATGGTGCAAAGTTGTTGTTCTTTGGGCATGGTCCACTTGCTTTGATTGGCCTTGGATCGCCATCGTTGTAGGAATGAAGTGAATGATTCACCCTTTCCTTGTTTTAGAGCTGAGAGTTCTTCTAGACTAACATCCATGGAATTGTTGCATGCATAATTTTTAATGAATGCGTCTATAATTTCTTGGAATGTCCTAATGCCTCAAGGTAGATGAGAGAACCATTCCATAGCATGGCTATCCAAACTCCTAAGAAATAGCCGCATCAAATAAGTATCATCATATGTGACTTCCAGGAAATGAACCTAAAATTCCCTGATGTGATCTTCAGGGTTTCCCGTCCCACAATATTTGTCAAATTTGGGGATCTCGAATCCCTTGTGGAATGGTTTCATCACTAGGCTCCTATCAAATGGATGGGGACACAAGTTGCTTGGTGTTTTTGTTGTTTGGCCTGATTGAAGATCGAGTAGTTGTTGCGAGAGCAACCTGATTTGTGTCGTTACATCATTTTGTGGATCAAGGGGTGGGATGAAGGTGTTTTGGGGTGTTTCAATTGTGGGTTGGATGGGTGGGTTGGTTGGTGTGTTGTTCAATGGTATCTATATGTTTTGCTGAGCTAGGTAGGCTTCCACCTACTATTGTATGAGCGACACTTGTTGTTGATCTTGTTTTTGATGTGGTAATATTTGTGCTTGTTGTTGTGCTTGTTGTTGTTCCAACAACACTTATTGTTGGGCTACCAATTGGGTTGCTTCTTGTTGCTCTTGATATTGCTTTATTGCTTGCTGATATGTTTGCATTTGTGCTGCTTGTCTTTGTACAAGAAGTTGTGCCTATGCTCGTGCTTGTTGTGCTTGATATTGAGCATTTTCCTAAGCTTGAGCTTGTGCTTGTGTTGCTTATGCTTGGTCTTGTGCTTGTGTCTCTTGTTGTTGTAATAGAATTTGTGCTTGAGTAGCCTTTTTTGCTTGCAATGCAGCTTGGGTTACTTGAGAGACTTGCGTAGCTTGAGCAGATTGTTGTTGTTGTTGTTGTTGTTGCAATAAAGTTTGGGCTTGTGCAGCCTATTGTACTTGTAATGCAGCTTGGGATGCTTGGGCAGCTTGTGTAGCTTGAGCGGCTAGCTGGACAGATTTTTGTTTTTGCACTTGTTGGAATACCCTTTGAAAAGTAGCTTGCAATGCCGAGTTGTATTGGTTTGATGTGGTGGAAGTTGGTGGTGGTGGGGGTGGTGGTGGATTTGGAATGGTGTTTGTAGAGGCGGTGAATGGTGATGTTGTGTTAATGATTTGAGTGGTAAATGGTGTTGTTGTGTTGGTGTTTGGTCCTTGAGAAACCATGCTTTGAGATGTTGGGGAGTGGTTGATGATGTCGCGATTGCGTGTGTCGTCATTTGTTGTTGCGATATCGATGACAAGTTTTGAGCGTTTGGCATAATGCTTTGATTGATATTTGGGATGTTGGTTTGATTGATAGTTGGTAGAGGGGGAAGCCCTAATCCAAGGAGTGATGTGGATGATGATGGCAATGGTGGAAGAGGTGGAAATGTGAGGGGTGTGATTTCTTGCAAAAATGTTGTGGTGTCGAAAATGCCCCCTGGTCCGAACATATCTCCCTCCTCTTGCGAATTTGTGAGGAGAGAAGTTTGAGGTGTTGCGTGGAAAAATGATGATGATGGATCATGATGGAAAGTGAGAGGAACATTCTTATGTAATGGGTTTTTAGGTATGTTTTTTTCCAAGATGGTATTTTCATCCAAGTTTTTATTATTAACAAGCGGGTGTGTTTGAATAGCATTAAGAAATGCATTTCCCTTATTAACATTGGGTTGGGTTGGAGCAAAAGATGTCGTGATTTACGAAATGTTTTGGGTGATGTTTTGGGATGGGGGTGTAGATGAGATGGGGATGGTGGATGAGAATGGAGGAAAAGATGTCTCCACTATGGTACTCACATCGAAATTCGAAGGTAATTTGGCCCCTTTCTTTGCTAGTTCAAGCATGTATAGCGAAGGGTTAAGCCTCATCATGATGTTGATGATTTTATGGTTTTCTGGATTTTGGAGCATTTTAGTTATTTCTTCATGAGACATCCCAAAGGTAAGATCCTCTCCTTGGGTTTCCTCCTGTGGATTTTGTGATGATGAGATGGTCAAAGGATTGCTCGATTCGTCGGGATTCATTTCAATGTTTGTTTGGCTTAGATCACTTGAAGCAGGTGTTTCTTTGTTGGCTTCCATGCTCTTCTTGTATTGAGATCTAGTTTGAACCATAAAACAAGGATCAATTTTGAAGAATATGGGAGATGAATCTCTTGTTTCTTTGGATTGATCTTTACTTTATGCCCAAAGTAGAAAATTTTAGGATATCTTGAGGATCGTAAGATGATATGATGATGATGCAAGGGATGATGTGAATGTTTTGGTCTTTTGATAAATCTTGAAGGAGATGCTAGGCTTTTGGGACTTTCGGATATGTTTCAGATTTTGATTTTGATTTTCCTTTTGGGATTGTCCTTTATTGATTGATTTTGATTTCTTTGATTTTGAACAAATAGACCCTAAGATATTGGATGATTATCTAAAGGTTAGATTTGCTCAAAGGATGATAATTTGAATATGTGTAGGAAAAAGGATGCATCTACCCACACCTATTCAAACAAGATGATAGTTTATCTAGGTATATGAAGAAGGATTCATCTACATATACCTAGCTAAACAAGATGATTTTGATAAATTTGACTAAGCATATGAAAAAGGATGCATCTACACATACTTAGCCAAAGATGATTTCGATAAAAGATCTCAAGGATTTTGTCTCAAGGATTTGATGATTTTTTTGGTCTTGCCAAAAAAGCCTAGCATTAAGGATGATTTCAAGGTTTTCCAAAAGGGGATGATGAAAAGATGTTTGTTTTGATGTTTTGAAGGATGGATGAAAAAATATTTTGATTTTCTTTTGATCCTAAGATGAACCTAAAAAATACACTTTGTTTGCCTAGACCTAGGTATTGAAGAGCATACAGTGCTTCTATAGACCTTTGTAACCAAGAAGTGATTCCATTTGAACACACATTTTTGGATTTTGAACCAATGACTTTTGTTTTGAGATTTGGACTTTTTGAGAATCGTGAGGCTTCAACACACATGAAAGTCCATTTTGCTTAGCTTTCCTTAATGGCTTTATTTTACCACAAACACTTTCTTCAATTAAGTTTTCCAAACTAGATGTCCAATGTCTTGACTTCTTTGCACCCCACAAAATATGTAATGTGGAAATTTGATGAACTCAAGGCAAGGATTTACTTATTGTTTACTTTAGTAGACAAATCAAGGTGTAATCCAATGTATAGAAACCTCTAAGGATGTACATCCCAAGAGCAAGCAATAACATATGGATTGAGTCAATTGTATTTGTCTCCAAAAGGGTTTGAAATTTGGATGATGACTTTAAGTGTTTGTTTTCAAGATGTTTTCAAACAAGCAAAGAATTTTGTAACCCAAGAATAAGTACAACCCTATGGATGTGAAAGAAAATATTTGTTGGATTCCCACTTGGACAAGTCTAGCTACGCTTATCTTTAGCGAATGGTTAGATGCTTGACCCCACTGGCTCCCCTCCACGGCTCATTAACGTCAATTAGGGCAGCCAAGCATCAACACCCATGAAAATCCCATGGCATGCTTTCCATTTCTACTAAAAGACCATAAAAGTGTGGGGTGGCTTCAGGATGACCGTTCTTGCACCAACAAATAGATTAAGGATTTTGGAAAATTCTAGAACATGGGTTTTAATAAGGACTTTCCATTCATGGAGATTGACCCATACGGCAAGAGTCCCCTTTCAGATCCATCTTGTCAAAATCAACCGTGTGATATTGGCGTTTACTCCAATACCCACATTTATATCCCAGTTGGAAATACTCTTGGCTTTAGAGTGTTACCAGTTGAGTCATTCCCTTGGGTGAGTACTTTTTCCCCAAGGTAGGCCCTCTAGGATAAACAAAAGTGAGCAAAGACAATATCTGTAACTCGATCAATCTTTGTTTGCAACAAAGAGAGAGAATGTACGCTATAATGCCTCTACTCACACTCACACAATATTTTGTTCAATTCTTAAACCCAAAATGAAGTGTGGAGGTGATTCTTTATCTCAACCTAAAATCACGAAAAAAGGTCTTTGATTCTCAAGATCACTATAAAGCGCGAGAGAAGCACATATGCCCTTTTCCAATGAAGTTAGTTCAAGTAAGCTCTCACAAAACAATGTAGCACATGTTCATTTTTAGATCCCTCAAAGCAATAATGATTTTTTTTTAAAGCACCAAAGGACAAATGATAGACATTTTGTTCAATTTGTTAACCAAAGAAACAAACTCTAGTAAGTTGTGATCCTAATGTTCATTTTAAACCCTTTGCAAAAAATCAAAAAGATTCTTTTTAAACCCAAATGAAATTAGTGTCCTAAGAAAGAAGTGATAACAATCTTAAAAAGTGTTAAACAAACACTAAAGTGTTTAAAAACACTTTGAATTTGTAAGATACCATCATCATGTTTCTTCCTATTTCATTTTCAATTCCACCCTACAAGAGAGAAAACCAGTTAGATTCTGCAAAATATAGAGATCAAAAATAAAAAAATAGAAGATAAACTCATTAATGACCAAAAGCACATGCTAAAATTAAATTTCCACTTTTTACTCTCTACCAGCAGCGCAACCCTTGACTGTGTCAGAGTTTGATTTCTCAACAATGCCCTACAACACTGCTTACCAGTCAGCGTCACTCTCTGTCGGGGACAGTGAGCTGAACTACACTTTTTCCCAGCGTTGCAGTTTGATTCTTTTAAAAAATCTATGGGTCAGAACGATCAAGTGGCGGAGTTTGAAATTCAAATATTTGGGTGAGAAGAATCCAGCATCACAGTTTGAGTTTCCAGCGGTGCTATATGGTGACGCTGAAGAGTCAGTGGTGCTAAAACAGTGACGCTGAGCTCTCAGCATGGGAATTTTTCTATGTATAAGCAAAAATGCAAAATTTTGTGAGAAAAGTGGTGAAGAATGAGATGTTACCCTCCTTCTAGCGCCATTATGTGTGAACCCCAATCCTAATACTTGCAAAATAATGAGAACAAACACATTAAGTTAGAGATTGCAAGCAAGAACAAGGATTCCCCATGAAATCCATTTACAAAACTCAAATTAGGAAAGAAAACAATGAAGAACACAATGAAACAAGAAAATATAGATTCAATCCTAATTAGAATAGAAAAAATATGATCCCATGGGGGAATTGGTGCCAATTTGATGTGAAAATTGACCCTTTCCCAATTCCTATGATGCAATATTGATATTTTGAAGATGTTTGATCCACTTTGTTGATGAAGAGTGAGAGCTCCAAGCCAAAAATCTACAAAACCTAGCTAAGAACTCAATGGGGATGGATGAAATTTGATAGAAATTTGAGCATGGTAACTTTGCATAATTTGTGTATGATCAAATGAGGATATGAGCTCTTTATTTATAGAATGTCAATATGGATGAATGTCCAAATTTGAGCAATATGGGACTAACATTCATCTAATGGCATGATGCTACTTGTCAATCTATGAATGGATGGAGGATGTGTAAGTTTTGAGGATTGTGCCAATAAATGCATATTTTTGAATTTCAATTTTGTTGAAATGACTTGCAGGAGGGAAGGGAAAATGCAATAAATGCCACTTGGCTCAAGGAAAAGGACATGTAAGATGGATTTATTGCCTTGTTGGATGTACATGTCCACTTGGAATTTTTGAATTCAAACTTGAAGGATATTCCAAAAGATGCCTTGTGAGGAAAATAGAGATTTAATAAATGAATTAAATCTATTTTCATGTGCAACTTGCAAAATATAGAGGATGGGACATGACAAGAGATTAAATTAATCAAGGGTTAATTAATTTAATGAGAGGTTAGATGATGTGACCTATTTGACTCAAATTTATGGATTTATTTAAATCAAATAAGAGAGGAATATGATAAGAGAATAATTAAATAAGGATTTTCATTTATTTAATTAAAATAAATTGTGTTAGATTAAATCAAATAAAGTTTTAATTTATTTAATTTAATAGATAGACTTTAGAGATTTAATCAAATAAAATTGACTATTTAATTAAATAGGGATAATTAGATCGGATTGATTGATTTAATTAACAAAAGGGAGAGACTTAATTAAATAATTGGTTTATTTAATTAAGAGAGAAAATAATGATGAATTTAATCAAATAAGGGAATTTGATTAAATGGTTAGACCAAACGATGATTCAAGACGAAACGATGTTAGTAGGTCGGGATCAGATGCACAATGTCAATCGGTATATTTTACGTGTCTACAGTATTATTTCATTCAGTTAATACAATTTCTCTTGAAGCTTGCAGAGCACCTTTGCTTTTTTGTCTCCATCTCTTCCTTTTTGTGACAGGTTATTTGCATGCAAGTGATCTTCGGGTTCTGTGAAGTTGGCTTTCTCAACTTCTACATTTACCCTTTTAGCTCTTTGAGGTGTTGAATTCTCCAAACGCACTTAAGTTGACTTCTCTTCATATGTACAATGCTAGGGAAAAGTGGGATCTTTAGGGATATTTAGCATTATCTCAATGAGTCCCTCATCTGCATGCTCATCAATATCCTATCCCAGATGCTCTATCCATAGAGTCCTAGGTTCTATTTCCTCTATAATACACTCATTAGTGGATACCAGGGAGGTTATATCATTTGCATGTTTTTCTATTAGGCTCTTTGGAATTCTCTCTCTTTCATGATTGTCATTCTGGAAAATTATGAAAAATGCAGTCAGAGCATTACTCTATACCTTAAAATGTCCAATGCTACTCAAATAATCAAATATTTGATGTGTTACAAGTCTATCATTATCCCATATTATGTTCTTCTTCCCAGGTAGCTCTCTTAGAAAGTAAAATAGTAAACAGACTATCAATGTTCCAAACTTGAATGGATATTTCTTTATCTTGGTCTAGCTCAAGTTCTCCATAAGTTGTTGTCATAGAAATTCACATAAATCATACTATTTTCCATTTATCACCATGTCATGTGCAACATAAATTGTAGTGGCAAACACCAAATTTCCTTTGTTGGTGAAGTAAATTTTGTGACCTATCATGGCTGCCGCATACCTCATGGTAGGGTTGGAAATAGGTTTGGTAGTTAATGCTCTTCCATCATATGTAGCACCAGTTAACTTCATAACCACATTATTTTTCACAGATTTCAATACAAGTATGGGACCAACATCACAGAGTCCAGTCACAGCTTTGATCAACTCTTTAGTAATTAGTCCAAGCACACTTGTCCATACAAACTTATCATGCACCCTACTTATTGAAATTCTCACATACTTCACATCCATTCCACTACAAAATTTGGGAAACCAATTCCACACATCTAGCTTCTTTCGAACTAGGTTTTCATACTTAGGATTCACTAAGTGATTTCATCCAATTAACTCTTTTAGCCATTAATTCTTTAGTACTTGATAGTCAAATTCTTCTAATTTCCCATGAATGAGGTTTTAGTGTCTTCAATGGGAAGGACATGATTAGGAATTAGGGAAAATGCACTGATAGGGTCAATGTCATAAACCTTCCATGAAAACCTTTTGAATCTCGGTCTAGGTCTCTCAGAAGTCTCAAAAATGGTTGGTACATGTCTATTTCTACCTCAATTTACTTATAAATGCTAATGAAAATTACTTCTAATGCAAACCCACAAAGTGTAGATAGCTGTAAATACCTTTTTCACACTTCAACAAAAACTAGGGTTTGATGTCAGATGCTTTGAATCTCCTTTAACACTCGTTCAACTCACTCTACTCTTCTCCAAATGCATAAAATTGATTGAACTCGACTTAGAATTTCACTTTATATTTTACTAATCTACCCTAACTTCACATTTATTGCACTCAATCTTCAAAAAGCTAATAAACACCTTATGAGTATTCTGTAAACTATGAAAGTCTCCATAAATCTTCAAATTTGCATGTTTTCAGCTGGAATCTTTTTCAACACCTTCAAATTGTCATCTTACATCACATATCTTTGTGTCACTTCATGACACAACATATATTAAGGGTTTATTAGATTTCTCTGTAATTTCTCTCCCTAAATCCACTACTAGGTTTACTTTTTAGAAGAAATATTTGCACCAGATGTAGGTATAGATGCATTTGATTCATCCTTACTCTCAGGATCTTCCTTCTTCTTCCATACCTTCTACATTTCCTTCTTAACTTCAATAAGATCAATCTTCTTTACCATCGTATTCCTCTGTTTCGGATTAGTTTTCCTTCCATTCTTGCTTCTACAGAATCTTCAAATGTGTCCAAGCTTGTTGCAATTGTAGCATACAACATTTCTCTAACCAAATTGATTTGAATTTATCCTTAATCTACACTGGTTATCCTTATGACTAAATATTACATGTGTCGCAATAGCCTTGAAAAGATTGAATCATTCTACCAACATTAAATTCATTCATCATCATCATCATCTGACTTCTACACTCAATAGCTCTATGCCCAAATTTATTGCATACAAAGCATTTTCCAGAGAAGAATCTAACATTCTAATTCATTCTACTTCTACATTATGTTTCCCTATGACCAAATCTATTGCACAAAAAAAAAACCATTAAAAGATGGATACCTTTAAGCATTAGGTTATCTGAGAGGAGTCCTTTTGGTATTGCTTCTTTGGTTCTTTTTTTGTCTACCATTTTCTTGAGTCTGCTTTTGATTGTTAGCCTTGTTAGATGTTTGATTTGTCTTTGAACTTTGTCCTTCTTTAAGTCCTAAACAACCTTTATCCTTAGAAGGTTTCTAAAATGCAATCAACTCATCAAGCATTGTAGTAATTGTTTTGAATTTTTCCTCATGAGCTCTTGCATTCTCCAATTCATACCTTAAGCTTACTACTTCTTGTTCAAGCTTTGTATATTCATCAGTCTTTCTCTGAATTTCAATTTTCTAACAATCCTCAATTCTCTTCTTCTCTTCCACTTGCAATTTTAGTCTGGTAATATCCTCATTTGCTTTCTTCAACTGATCACTAACTTCTCTATGCCTTTCTTTAAACTTCTTTATTTTCCCTCTTAGCTTTTTGATGTATTCATTTGCTTCTTTCAAGTTTTCCTTTAGAGTTTCTTTGTCACTTTCAATTCTATCAAGATCTTCAAGAGCAGTATTGAGTTGATCTTTGTTAATTGTGCAGTCATCTCTGGTGTATTCAATTGCAGAGATATATTTCAGAGGAATATGACACTTTTTTTTAGCCATGTGTTCAAGCTTCAAGATCTTCCTCAAGCTATTAGGCTTTTCTAAAGGAACCAAGCTTTGATACCAATTGTTGAACACCTAAAATACTGAGAGGGGGGGTGAATTAGTATTCTACCAAACAATTCAGCTATAAACCATCCAAATATTAAAGTACATATAATTTCAATTGTAATTAAAGATATGAAAAAGATCATAACATCACATAACACATAAACACCAAGATTTTTATGTGGAAAACCCAAAATGGGAAAAACCATGGTGAGGATTAGCTCACAATATATTATAACTGGTCATAAGATATTACAGGGGCACACTAACAGAACACACTATTGTTGAAAGGTTCATAGCTTGAAATGATTACAAAATGGAGTGTGGCTCACTACCAAAAATTGAATTGATGGAGTGCACCTTTCATGTGATTAATACAATTCTAATTAAGCTCAGAAAAAATTACACTGGTTTGCAATCGCTCAACATACACTGCAATTATTCCTTGATATAGAACTCATACATACATGTCCGCACACTATCACACATTACACATATCTAATACCTTAAGTACAAAATGTTAAATATATATGATATTACATCCTTACACATCAATTAGGTCAGCCTAATTAGATGTATACATACTCAATTCAAAAATAGCTTGTCAGCTCAACAAAAATTCTTTCGCGCTCAAACCAAAACATGCAAGGCATAACTTAGGTCAACACGAACCTTAAAGGGATCTCTTTAGTATTCACTTAATCTTCATACCACTTATCCATTTTGGCTAGAGGAAAACTTATACCACTTTGCACAACTCTAAGCAAAACACTATATGTCGATCTTTTGTTATTCATATCTTTCAACCTATTCACCCAAAATCACTAAAAACTTGTCCATAGATGAATTTAATAGTCCTAAATAACATATTAAAACCATGTAGGTGAATATTTCAATATGAGAAGTTTTGGACCAAATTATTGGATCAAAGTAACACACACACTATTTATCAGATGAACAAAAAATATCACTAAACTATGTTGGCATCAATGACAACACATTGGAGGGCTTCTTCTTCATTCTTCCAATAGAATCACCTTGAAATTTAAAGGATTTCATTTAGACATGCAAGATCACCCTTAGTAAAACACCTTATCCTAAACACTTGGAAGAAAGCTCAATTTGAGTAGTGGGTTCCCTTTCTCTAAAATTGGTTTTGAACATGTCCAAGGTATACTTTAAAGGAATTAAAATATATATACATAGGTTTTAAACCTAAAACTCATCTATAAGTGCCACAAGACCAAATTCAACTACAAGGTCAAACCAATATAAGAAAAATAATTGTTACAAAGCACATTGTAACTTTAGCACAAGGTAATCCTACAATTATGAGTTCCACTTTTTGGTCGAAGTGGAACATTGAAATCAATATTTTTAACAAAATCTTCACTTTCTAAGCCCTATAGAAGTTAACTCATTAATATTTTGAAGATGATGTGAACTAGTGTTTTGTGATGATTTGTGTGTAGATATATATATATATATATATAGATTGAAATAAATTGTGAATTTTTTATGTAACTTTTAATAACTTAATTTTATAGTTAACAACATTTTTAAAAGTGGCATTTATGTCTAACACATAATTATTTTTCTAGAAAGGATGGAATTTTAATTTTTAAAATATAGATTCGTAACATCAATATCTAGTGCAAGTATATTTTTTCATAATTTTTTGTTTCATATTTTATTTTTAATTAATTTTTTAAATCAACGTATTGTAATTTGGACATAGGTGTATGATAGGGAGGTTGGATGAATGAATCATTGATTCATGCTCTGGGTCTTGCTTGGAAGACCTCTAGGGTGGGTCACTCCACCACTTGAAATCTCTAGGACCTATTCCTTCTTAGGGTCCCCTGATTTCTTCTTGCCAACCCAACTATCATCATAGATCCTCCTACCAAGTCAAGACTTGGTGCAATCTTGAAACAATTGCCTTAGCCCTTAATCCACCCTAAAGGCTACTAATCCTCCAAATTCTTGAATTTAGTTTTACAGGGGTGTGGAGGTGCTCCTAAGTCATCAATTCATCCCACTAAGTGTATTAGGGGTCCACCTAACTCCATCTGCTGGTCGCTTTTACCAAACCCTTCTATTAGGCCTAGAAGGCTACTAGCCCTATTAGGTCTCCTTCTCCGAGAAATTAGGGTTTTTCCCAAGTCTTTTCAAAGGACACCCCAAACTTTTCCTGGGATTCCTGGTACATATTCCGACCTCTCAAGGATTTTCGGGGTCTTGGGTCACAGCTAGCCGTACAAAGCCCTAATCTGAAAATGAGCAATACTAGGGTTTTTGAGCCCTTTCCTGGCTTACTGCAAACTATCAAGTCCTTTCCTCACCAGATGGATTGATGGAGTTTCTTCTTGCTTACCATTTCTTGGCAATACTCATACCTACCTTCTCCAAAAGATAATTTGTCAAGAATTTGACACCCCTGTAAATTAAGTGCTCTGCACTAGGGTCTTCCCTAGCCGGACACTCCCTGGCTTGCCAAGGGTAAGACTTCCACAACAACTCCTGTGATTTCAAAATCCCTAAACCCTACTATATATACATCCATGGAGTCTATTCATTGTTCCCAAAGGGTCATACAATTTGTACGGTGGGAAAGTGAACTAATACCCCATACTTACAAACTGCCTAGTTTAGACCAGCAACAGTATGAAATCAAAACTATTTACAAAAAATGCTTGAAATTGAATAAAGAAACTAACTAAATCCACACAATGCTTGAAGAACAACTACACTACATCCTACACAAGTTACTGTGCCATGATCAATCCATTAAAATAACACTTCAATGCAAAAACTAGAAAATTATCACACAATCACAATTGCTTTTCTTGAATTCAAAAAAACTTCAAGCAAATTCAAAATGCTTCCAACCTCACTCCAATGTCAAGGCATCCCATAAATAGGTCACCAATTTAATTATCCTCTCCCTTGGGCTCTTCTTGGCCGCTTGTAGCTCTAATTGAGCAACATTTTCAAATATTTTGCAAGAATTCCTAAAAATCCAAAATCTCATTTTGAGCTAGAACATTATGACACCTATTCTATGGTCAACATGACCTTCATCTGATAAAAACCCAACCAAAAATTCCATTAAGGCTCACATTCAAATGAACTAAATTTTATTGCTTAGTTGTCCTAGACAAGACTATCCTAGACAGACCTTCTAAATAACCTATGGTAACCTATGGGTGCTCCTACACCATTCTCCCCCTTAGCCCAAACACTAAGGAATGTAGGGAGAGATCAAAGACAGATCAATGCCACACTTCTTAAAATGAGCTTCTTCCACCCATGTAGCCTCAGAATCTGGTTTGTCTTTCCACTATATGAGATGTTCCATGTACACCTTGTGCCGAGTAGACTTCTTCACTCTGGATTCCAAGATCCTTTCTGCTTGCAGCTTGTCTTTAGATGGTAAGACTATAGTACTCACATCCTCCAAGACATATGTACTGGCCAGAGTCATATCAATTATTGATCCTTTATACTTGATCAAGTCAACCACATTAAACACTGGTGAAATATTTAAGTCTATAGGAAGGTCCACCTTGTAATCATTCTTTCCATACTTGGCTAACACCTTACATGGTCCCACTCTCTTCATCTGCAACTTAGTTGGTACTCCTTTCTGCAATCTAGATCCGTTGAGATGGACCATGACATAGTCACCTACTGCAAATTGGAGATCTTTTCTAGACATATCCACCTTAGTTTTCAACTTGTGAGTAGCCTCTGTGATTGTCTTTTTCACTTGCTCCTGAATCTCCTTCATGGTCTGAGTGATATCCTCTACATGGCCACTCCTTTGCTCCATAGCTCCTAGATCTCTAAGCTCACACACACCTCTTGGGTGCATACCATATACTATCTCAAAAGGACTCCTACCTATGGTCCTATTCACACTGTCATTGTAGGTATACTCAGCTTGTGATATGACCAAGTCCCATGTCTGTTTGTACTCCTTGGTGAGGCATCTTAGAAGGTTACCTAACACTATTTATCACCTTAGTTTGTCCATCTATTTGAGGATGGTAAGATGATCCAAAAGACAAGTTAGTACCCAATCTACCCCATATAGTTTTCCAAAAATGACTCATAAACTTCACATCTGTTTCTGATACAATGCTCAAAGGAAATCCATGGATCCTCACAATCTCTTTGAAGAAGAGATGAGCGATATAGCTAGAATCATGGGTGGTCTTGCAGGGAACAAAGTGACTCATTTTATCAAACCTATCTACCACCACATAGACACTATCAAACCTTGTCTTAGTTGTAGGGAGTCCTACCACAAAGTCCATGCTAATGCATTCCCATGGTCTGTTGGGAATAGGTAGGGGTTGATACAAACCTGCATTACTAGCTCCCCTCTTGGCTTTCATACAAACTACACATTGCTCCACATACCTTTTGACATCCCTTGGCAACTTGGGCCAATAATAGAACCTCTGCACTAATTCTAGTGTCTTGTTGATACCAAAATGACCACTAAGACTACCATTGTGCTTCTCCTGGATGAGATTCTCTCTCATTGAACCTTTGGGAACACACAATTGATTTGCCTTGAACAAAATTCCACTCTGCAATGTATACTCTGAGAATTTACTATGAAAGTGATTCTCAAAATTAGAACATACCTTATATGCTTCAGAGAAGTCTTCATCTTCTCCATAGAGATCCTTGAAACTCTTTATCCCAATGCTTTTGAATTGAATCTCTTGCAATATCAACAACCTCCTACTTAGTGCATCTGCCACCTTATTCAACTGTCCCTTCTTGTGTTTGATAGTAAAAGTGAAGGCTTGGAGGTACTCCATCCATTTCAAGTGTCGATTACTCAACTTTTCTTGTGTTTTGATGTAGCTAAGTGCCTGGTTATTAGTAAACACTACAAACTCCTTAGGCAAGAGATAATGTCTCCACTTTCTAAGAGACTGCACTAGAGCATATAGTTCTAAGTCATAAGTAGAATACTTCTTTTTAGCTTCATTGAGCTTTTCACTAAAGAAAGTTATAGGTCTTCCTTCTTGGCTTAGTACTCCTACTACAATTCCACTAGCATCACATTCCACTGTGAATAGCTTATCAAAACTAGGTAACAAAAGTATGGGTTGAGTTGCCACTTCTTGTTTCAACTTCTCAAAACCCTTCTCTGCTTCAAGATTCCATTTTAACTTAGTCTTTAGGCCACCCTTGATAGTATCAAGCACTAGTGCACAAATGCCACTAAAGTTCCTTATAAACTTCCTATAAAATAGAGCTAACCCATGAAAATTCCTTACCTCTGTCCCAGTGGTTGGTGTAGGCCAATTTAGGATAGCTCCCACCTTGCTTGGGTCCATCTTCAATGATCCTTGGGATAATACAAACCCCAAATACACAAGCTCTTGTTTGAAGAACTCACACTTTTCTAGGTTGATGGCTAACCTTTCCTCCTGCAACCATTTAAGAACCATCTCCACATGCTTCAAATGTTGCTCTGTTGTTTTACTAAAAATTAGTATATCATCTAGATACACCACCACAAATATACCTGTGAAATCCTTAAGCACTTCATTCATGAGCCTCACGAATGTGCTAGGGGCATTTGAGAGGCCAAATGAAATCACTCTCCACTCATACAACCCATCAGTTGTCTTAAAAGTTGTCTTCCATTCATCCCCATCTTTGATTCTAATCTGGTGGTATCCACTCTTGAGATCCAACTTAGTGAAGTATTGTGCCCCTCCAAGATAGTCCATCAAATCCTCTATCCTAGGAATAGGAAACCTATATCTGATTGTAATCCTATTGATAGCCCTAGAGTCAGTGCAAAGTCTCCACTTACCACCTTTCTTGGTTTCTAAGACCACTAGTACTGCACATGGACTAATGCTCTTCCTAATTAGTCCTTGGTCTAATAACTCCTGCACTTGCCTAGCTACTTCCAGGTTTTGATTTGGTGTGAGCTTATAAGCTGCTTTGTTTGGCAATGAAGCCCCTAGTATGAAGTCAATCTGATGACTGATAACTCTCTTTGGAGGTAATGTTGCTGGTGTTCCATCACTTAATATGTCCTTGAACTTCTCTAGCAACTTCTGGACTTCCTCTAGGATAATTGTCTTCCTGGCCTTTTCTTCTTCCTTGGGTTGCACTATAACAACATATCTTGCACCTCCTTGCTGAAGAGTGTTGATAAACTCCTTGCCATTGCTTAACAAGACACTAGGGGTCTTTGACTGTCCTTCTTCTTCATCCAATAGTGACTGTAACTTGAATGTCTTACCATCCTTCTTAAATGAGATGGTGTTCTCCTTTCCATCATAGATAGATCCTCTGTCATATTGCCATGGCCTTCCCAATAGAAGATGGCATGCATCCATAGGCAACACATCACAAATAAATTTGTCTTTGTACACTCCAATGGAGAATTCCACCGTTGTCTACTCATTTATAAGAACACTCTGCCCTTTATTCAGCCATGTCACCTTGTAAGGATTAGTGTGGGGTACCTTCTCCAATTTTAACTTCCTCACTACTTCCTCTGAGATAATGTTATCAGTAGACCTTGAATCCACTATAACTTTGCACACCTTCCCAAGTATTTTGCATCTTGCCTTGAATAAGGCTCTCCTTTGATTTGGCTCTTCTTTGACTGGTTGTCTGATTAGAACCCTGCTAAACATCAAGTTCTCCCCCATTTCTGACTCAATGTGACTAACCTCTAGTGACTTGACACTCATAGTGTCTTCTTGAGCATATGCTACTCTCTTTTATGTATTTGAAGAAGATGTTTTCTTCGGGCACCTATAAGCTGGATGTCCTACTTGACCATAGTTGTAACACTTCATGCTAGCAAAGTAAGAGTTACTTCTGCCTGTACCTCTTCCTCTGTTAGAACCTCCTTGAGATCCTCTACCTCTTCCATAACCTCCTCTAGAAGTTGTTTCACTTCCATGCTATGTGAGTTTAGACTCTCCTTGATTTCTTTGTTCAGTCCCTCTACTTTGGTATCCACCTCTATGTCCTCTTTGATCTCTACATTTTCCTCTACTCTTGGAAGCCTGATCTTGTTTCCTCTTACTTCTCTCTTCAATTTTTATAGCCAATTGATAACATTGGTGCATTGTTTTGGGACTTAGTAGATTCATCTCCTCTTGAATGTTCCACTTCAAACCATTAAGGTATCTAGCCACCTTAAGACTCTCATCCTCAGTTACATTAGACCTCATGCAAAGTTTTTGAAACTCCTCTATATAGGAATTTACATCTTGGTCTCTTTGTCTCAAGATCTATCTTTTCTTATGCAACTGAATATCATAATCATCTGGCATGTATGCTTCTCTCACTTTGGCAACCATTTCCTTCCAAGTGGAAATAGGTTTCTTTCCTTCCCTTTCTCTCTTTTTCTAAATGAACTTCCACCATGTCAAGGTAGAACCTCTCAATCTTGATTTGTCCACCTTTACCTTTTGTGCTTCAGTTACTCCATCACACTCAAAATGGTTTTCCATTCCCTCTATCCAATCCATGACTAGATCAGCTTCCATTTTCCCACTAAATAGTGGTATGCCTTAAAGTACTTTTCCACTCAAAGCCTTTAATGCCTTCAAGAAAGGCTCTTCTTGCAAAATAGGGTCAGGTTCAGGGATCTTGTCTTTCTCTGCAACCTCTTCCCTCTTGGGTACCCTTCCTTCCAACTTATCACTAACCTCATCGGTCTTAGTCTGCACATTACTCATTGCTTGCTCAAGTTTGGCTATTCTTTCCCTTAATATCCTATTGTCTTCCTCTTGTTCTTCAACCTTCTTTCCCAATTCTACATTTGTCACCATGTCTGTAGAACCACTAGACTCAAGCTCTGACATATATTATTCTATCCCAAATCTCTTGTGGTTTTGATACCAATCTGATAGGGAGGTTGGATGAATCAATCACTAATTCATGCTCTGGGTCTTGCTTGGAATACCTATAGGGTGGGTCACTCCACCACATGAAATCTCTAGGACCTATTCCTTCTTAGGGTCCCCTGATTTCTTCTTGCCAACCCAATTATCATCATAGATCCTCCTACCAAGTCAAGACTTGGTGCAATCTTGAAACAATTGCCTTAGCCCTTAATCCACCCTAAAGGCTACTAATCCTCCAAATTCTTGAATTTAGTTTTACAGGGGTGTGGAGGTGCTCCTAAGTCATCAATTCATCCCACTAAGTGTATTAGGGGTCCACCTTACTCCATCTGCTGGTCGCTTTTACCAAACCCTTCTATTAGGCCTAGAAGGCTACTAGCCCTATTAGGTCTCCTTCTTTGAGAAATCAGGGTTTTTCCCAAGTCTTTCTGAAGGACACCCCAAACTTTTCTTGGGATTCTTGGTACATATTCCCACCTCTCAAGGATTTTTGGGGTCTTGGGTCACAACTATCCGTACAAAGCCCTAATCTGAAAATGAGCAATACTAGGGTTTTTGAGCCCTTTCCTGGCTTACTGCAAACTGTCAAGTCCTTTCCTCACCAGATGGATTGATGGAGTTTCTTCTTGCTTACCATGTCTTGGAAAGACTCATACCTACCTTCTCCAAAAGATAATTTGTCAAGAATTTGACACCCCTATAAATTAAGTGCTCTACACTAAGGTCTTCCCTAGCCAGACACTCCCTGGCTTGTCTAGGGTAAGACTTCCACAACAACTCCTGTGATTTAAAAATCCCTAAACCCTACTATATATACATCCATGGAGTCTAGTCACTGTTCCTAAAGGGTCGTACAATTTGTATGGTGGGAAAGTGAACTAATACCCCATACTTACAAACTACCTGGTTCAGACCAGCAACAGTATGAAATCAAAACTATTTACAAACTGTAGACATCAAAAATATACTGATTGACATTGTGCACCTAATCCTGACTTACTAACAATGTTTCTTCCTAAATCATTCCTCGGTTTAACCGTTTAATCAAATTCCCCTATCTGATTAAAATCATCAGTATCGTCTCTTGGTTAAATAAATCACTTTATCTGAATCAAGTCATTTCTCTTGTTAATTAAATCAATCCATCTGATCTAATTATCCCTATTTAATTTAATAATCAATTTATTTGATTAAATCCCTAAAGTCTATCCATTAAATTAAATATATTAAAACCTTATTGAATTTAATCTAACATCATCCCTTTTAATTAAATAAATCAAAATCTTTATTTAATTAGCCTCTTATCATATTCCTCTCTTATTTGATTTAAATAAATCCATAAATCTAAGTCAAATAAGTCCCATTAAATTAATTAACCCTTGATTAATTTAATTTAATCTCATGTCACATCCTCTAGATAATGCAAGTTGCACATGAAAATAGATTTAATTCCTTTATTAAATCCCTATTTTCCCTCACAAGGCATCTTTTTGGAATATTCTCTCAATTTGAATTCAAAAATTCCAAGTCAACATGTACATCCAACAAGGCAATAACTTCATCTTACATGTCCTTTGCCTTGAGCCAAGTGGAATTTATTGCATTTTCCCTTCCCTCTTACATGTCATTTCAACAAATTTGAATTTCAAATATTGGCATTTATTGGCACAAACCCCAAATCTTGCACAAACATCATCCATTCATAGCTTAACAAGTGGCACCATATCATTAGATGAATGTTAGTCCCACATTGCTCAAATTTAGACATTCATCCATCTTGAAATCCTATAAATGAAGAGCTCCTCTCCTCATTTTTATCATCCACAATCTAAGCAAAGTTACCATGCTAAAATACTTAGCCATTTCCATTCATCCATCTTGAGTTCTTAGCTAGGTTATTGCAGATTTTGTTTGGAGCTCTCACCATTTCATCAAAAGTGGATCAACATCATCTTCAACATTCAAATCTTGCATCATAGGAATTGGGAAAGGGCCAATTTTCACATCAAATTTGCACCAATTCCCCCATGGGATTAATAGTTTGCTTGCTTAATTAGGATTCAATCTTTATTTTTTAATTTATTTTGTGTTTTTCATTATTTTCTTCCTAATTTGAACTATGTTAATGAATCTCATGGGGAATCCTTGTTTATGCTTGAAAAATCTAACTTAAGGTGTTTATTGTCTTTGTCTTGCAGGTACCTAGGCTTGGGTTCGCACATTTGGCGCTAGAAGGAGGGCTTGACATCAAAATTTCTAACATTTTCTCAAAAAAATTTCCCTTTTCTACACACACAGGAAATTCCAATGCGGGCTCATCAATGTCGCTATTTTAGCACTGCAGGCTTGTCAGTGTCACTATTTTAGCACTGTGGGCTCGTCAGTGTCACTGTTTTAGTGCCGTTGGACTCATCCTGCCAAAAAATTTCAAATTTTAAACTATGTCGCTGGACTCGCCGATCTGCACCAGTTTTCAAAAAGTTTGAAACTTTGACGCTTTCAAGAACCACAACGTTGGAGCAAAAGAGCAACGCAATCGTACTCTTTGTCCCGACACAGAGTGTCGCTTACCAATGAGCGGTGCTATAGGAGAGATGCTAGAAGGAAAAAACAATGACGCCTTCATGAGTTGTGATTCTAGAAAACAAAAAAAGGGAGAATTTAGTTTTTTAGCACATGGTTTTGGTTCATGATTTATTTATCTACTGTTTTCTGGTTTTTTTATATTCTGTGTTTTTTTCAGAATCTGATTATTTTCTACTTTGTAGGTTGGAAGCCAAAAGCAAAGGAAGGATAAGCCTGGAGATGATATTTTGTCTAATCAAAGTGTTTTTTAACACTTAAGTGTTTTTTTAACACTTCTTTAAGTAATTTGTCATCTTTTTCTTTCTTTAGAACACTAGCTTTCATTTAGGTTTAAAGAAGGATTCTTTTTGTTTATTTCTTGCAAAAGGATTAAAAAGAACCTTAGGATCAACAACTTACTAGATTTCGTTTATGGATTAAACAATTGAACAAATGTCTTTCACTTGTGATTTGGTGCTCTAAAATGAACTCACATATTGCTTTGGGGGTTTAAAAAGAACAAGTGTAGTTGTGTTTTTGTGAGGGCTTACTTAGACTAAAGCCATTGGAAAAGGATGTATGCGCTTCTCTCGTGTTTTATAGTGATCTTGAGAATCAAAAGGACTTTTCCATAACTTTGGGTTGAGATAAAGCAATCACCTCCACACTTCGATTTGGGCTTAAAAATTGAACAAACTCTTGTGCGAGTGTGAGTGGGGACTTTGTTGCGTATATTCTCTTTCTTTGTTGCCAACAAGGATTGATTGAGTTACAAATATTGTTCTTCATTCGCTTTTGTTTATCCTAGAGGGCCTGCCTTGGGGAAAAAGTACTCACCCAAGGGAACGACTCAACCTGTAACACTCTAAAGCCAAGAGTATTTCCAACCGGGATATAAATGTGGATATTGCAAGAAACTCCAATATCACACGGTTGAATTCGACAAGATGGATCCAAAAGGGGACTCTTGCCATGTTGGGTCAACTCCTACGAATGGAAAGTCCTTACTAGAACCCATGTGCTAGAATTTGCCAAAATCCTTTTATCTATTTGTTGGTGCAAGAATGGTCGTTCTGAAGCTGCCCCACACTTTTACGGTCTTCTAGTAGAGATGGAAAGCATGCCATGGGAGTTTCATGGGTGTTGATGCTTGGCTGCCCCGTATAAGTGAGTGTCATGGAAGGGAGCCAGTGGGGTCAAGCATCTAACCATCCGCTAGAGATAAGCATAGCTGGACTTGTCCAAGTGGGAATCCAACAAATATTGTCTTACACATCCATAGGATTGTAGTTATTCTTGGGTTACAAAATGCATTGCTTGTTCGAAAACATCTAAAAACAAACACTTAACACCATCCAAATTTCAAACCCTTTTGAAGACAAATACCATTGACTCAATCCATATGTTATTGCTTTCCCTTGGGATTCACATCCTTAGAGGTTTCTAAGCATTGGATTATATCTCAATTTGGCTTCTTAAGTAAACAATAGGAAACCCTTGCCTTAAGTTCATTGAATTTCCACATAAAATATCTTGTGGGGTTTGAGGAAATTAAGACATTGGACATCTTAGTTTGAAAACCTAATTGAAGAAAGTATTTTTGGTAAAAAAAAAAAAAAGACATTAAGCAAAGCTAAGAAAAATGAACTTTCATTTGTGTTGAAGACTTTATATTCCCAAAGCACAAGTCATTGTTTGAAAATCCAAAAATGCATGTCCAAATGAAATCATTTATTGGTTACAAAGGTCTTTAGGAAGCATTTGCATGCTCTTCAATACCTAGATCTAGGCAAACAAAGTGTCCTTTTAGGTTCATCTTAGGATCAAAACATTATCAAAATCTTTCATCCATACATCAAAACAAAATCCACCTCATCATCACTTTTTGATAAATCTTGAAATCATCCTTGATACTAGGATTTATGGAAAAATCCAAGCCATCATCAAAATCGTTGAGACAAAATCCTTGAGAACATTATCAAAAACACCTTTGACTAGGTATGTGTAAATGCATCCTTTTGCATATGCTTAGTCAAAGTTATCAAAATCATCTTTTCTAGCTCAGTGTATGCAGATGAATCCTTCTCCATATGCTTAGTGAAACAATCATCTTGTTTGAATAGGTGTGGATAGATGCATCCTTCTCCTCACACATATTCAAATTATCATCCTTTGGACAAAGCTATCCCTTAGATCATCATCCAACATCTTAGGATCTTTTTGTTCAAAAATCCAAATCCAAATTAAAAGCATAATCAAAAGTTAAGGAAAAAATCTCAAAATCTCAAAATCTCCAAAAATCAAAATCAAAATCCAAAGTCCTAAAAGCCTAGTGTCTCATTCAAGATTGATTAAAAGTCAAAAGCATCCATATCATCCATAACATCATCATCATATCATCACCTTTGATCCTCAAAGGCATCCTAAAACTTTCACTTTGGGACATAAAATAAGAGATCAATCCAAAGAATCAAGAGATTCATCTCCCATATTCTTGATCATTGTTTTATGGTCCAAACAAGATCTCAATACAAGAAGAGTATGGAAGCCAACAAAGAAACACCCGCTTCAAGTGATCTTAGCCAAACCAACATAGAAATGAATCCAATAGAATCAAGCAACCCATTGACCCTCTCATCATCACAACATCCCCAAGAAGAAAATCAAGGAGAAGACCTCACTTTTAGAATGTCTCACGAGGAAATGGCAGAAATACTCCAAAATTCAGACAACCATAGAATCATCAACATCATGATGAGACTTAACCCTTCGTTGTACATGCTTGAACTAGCAAAACAAGGGGCCAAGTTGTCCTCAGATTTTTATGTAAGTACTATCGTGGACACATCATTTCCCCCAGTCTCATCCACCATCCCCATCTCATCTACACCTCCACCTCAAAACGTCACACAAAAAATTCCGCAAAACAAAACATCATTTGCTCCAAACCAACCAAATGTCAACAAGGGAAACACATTCCTCAATGCTCTTCAGTCACATCCACTTGTTAATAATCAAAACGTGGACACAAACACCACCTTGGAACAAAGCATACCTGAAAACCCATTACACAAGAATTTTCCTCTCACTTTCCATCATGCTCCATCATCATCAATTTTTCACGCAACACCACAAACACCTCTTCTCAAAAACTCACAAGAAGAGGGAGATATGTTCGGACTAGGGGGCTTATTTGACACCACGATGTTTTCACAACAACTCATGCCCCTTACATTTCCACCTCTTCCGCCATTGCCATTATCATCCGCATCACTCCTTGGTTTAGGGCTTCCTCCCCTACCAAGTATCAATCAAACCTACATCCCAACCATCAATCAAAGCATTGCACCAAACACTCAAAATTTATCATTGATATCACAGCAACAAACGTTAAACACACAAGCAATGGAAACACCATCAAACACACCCTTAACATCACAAATCATGGTCTCACAAGGACCAATCACATCAATACCATTATCCAACATGCAAAATATAAACATAACATCATCATCTACCACCATTCCAAATCCACCATCCCCTCCACCACCACCAATGTTCACCACATCAAACCAATTTGATGCAGCATTACAAGTCACTTTTCAAAGAGGATACCAACAAGTGCAGAAACAAAAATCTGTGCAACAAGCCGCTCAAGCTGCCAAAGCTACACAAACTGCAATACAAGTGCAACAAGCACAACAAGCCCAAGCTTTATTGCAACAGCAACAAAAACAAGCCACCCAAGCTACACAAGCATTACAAGCACAAAGAATCGTGCAAGCACAACTCTTATTACAGCAACAAGCCACACAAGCACAAGTGGCACAAGCACAAGTGCAAGCTCAATATCAAGAACAACAAGTGCAAGCACAAGCACAAATTCTGACACAAGCAGTGCAATTGCAAGCATATCAACAAACATTAAAGCTATACCAAGAGCAACAAGAAGCAGCAGAATTGGCAGCCCAACAACAAGCACTATGGGAACAACAACAAGCACAACAACAAGCATTTTTGGAGTAGCAACAAGTGCAACAACAAGCCCAAATCCTAGCACAACAACAACAAGATCAACAACAGGCATCGTTCATACAAAAGCAAGTAGAAGCCTACTTCGCTCGACAGAACATGCAAATACCATCAAACAACACACCAACCAACCCATCCATCCAACCAATGATTCAAACACCTCAAAACACTTTCATCCCACCCCCTGACCCCTAGAATGATGTGACGAGACAACTCAGGTTGCTCTCGCAACAAGTGCTCGACCTTCAATCGGGGCGGACAACTAAAATGCCAAGAAACTTGTGTCCCTATCCATTCGATAGGAGCCTAGACATGAAACCATTCCCCAAAGGATTTGAAATCCCAAAATTTCACAAATATCGAGGGATGGGAAACCCTGAAGATCACATCAGGGAATTCCAGGTTCATTGTATGGAAGTCGCATATGACGATACGTATCTAATGTGGCTATTCCCTAGGAGCTTGGCAAGTCCCGCTATAGAATGGTTCTCACACTTACCCATAGGCATTAGAACATTCCAAGAAATTAGAGATGAATTCATTAGGAATTATGCATGTAACATTACAATGGATGTCAGTCTCGAAGAACTCTCCGCTCTAAAACAAGGAAAGAATGAGTCTTCCGCCTCATTCCTTCAACGATGGTGATCCAAGGCCAATCGAAGCAAGTGGACCATGCCAGAGAAACAACAAGTCTGCACAATCATAACCAACCTTGAAAGCTTCCTGTCATTTCATCTCAAGGTTCAGGGAATCACTAAATATGAGCAATTAATCTCTAAGGCGCTTAGCATTGAAAGAACCCTTGTGACCCAACCCACTGAATCAACATCATATCATGAACCACAAAACAACCACCCATCATCTAATTACAATGATAAACCTTGTACATGGGTGAGAAATAAGAACATCACTAATGATGGCATCGTCGATGCCAAGATGGTCATTAGTGGTCCACACCAAAATACACCTGCACCGCAAATCCAACCACAACGCCAAAACACTCATCACACAACATACCAACCCAATAATCCCACCATCAATAAACTCAATGACCAAAGAGGACCACCCCAACGCAAAACTTATCCAAAACATAAATACACCATTTTGGGGGAACCATTGGAGGACAAAATGAAAAAATTGATTGACGAAAAACTTATCAAACCTCCTACATTCAAAAACTACCAAGAACTTGATGTCAAACCTCCATGGTATAACGAGAACCAAATTTGTGAATTTCAAAAAATCAAAGGTCATACCATGAACAACTGCATGAGACTCAAAAATATCATCCAAGATCTTATCGACAAGAAAATCATAAATGTGGAAACACTCATAGGAAATCGGGATCTTAAAATCTACATGAATCCGATGCCAAATAATGGCAACAAAGGGAATAAAAATGATAAAGGGAAGGGCAGTGTAAATCATGTATATGAAATAGTCGTTGCTTCCCTAAATGAGGACTGCATGGTCATCACCATCAAGGGCGCCCATGCCGAAGATTGTGGAGTCACCACAAGAGGCGGAAAAGTCACCATTGCAGGATCATCCCAACCAAATAGAGTCCCTACATCAAGAGTCGTTCCATATAGCTACAATGTTGTAGACAAACTCAAAAGAACGCTAGCACACATCTCCATCATGGAGTTGTTAAAAATCTCATCAGTGCATAAAACGATCCTTGAGGAAGCATTAGCCTCATCCACTGTCCCCGCACATCTTGACACAGAGTAATTCCAAGCTATGGTTCAAATATCATAACACCTAATCTCCTTACATTTTTCGACCAAGATTTCCCCACCCAACCATGTCACAACCGCGCACTTCACTTGGAAGCCATTGTAAACAAAAGCAAAATCAAAAGGGTCTTGGTGGATGGAGGTGCAGGTTTGAACATCTGTTCTCTTAGCCTCATCAAGCAGTTAAAAATATCAGAAGATTCCATCAAAAAATGCAAGGGCATCACAATCAGAGCATATGATGACCAAGAAAGAGTGTCTCAGGGCACAGTTAAACTCCCTATCCAAGTAGGGCCAACACTCATGGAAACCACATGTCAGGTCTTGAACCTCGAATTGCCATACAATATCCTCCTAGGATGCCCATGGATTCATGCGATGAAAGCCATAGCATCAACCTTCCACCAATGTGTGAAATTCACACATAATGGACAAGAGGTTACCATCCATGGAGATCCCGAGCCGTTTTCATATTGCAAGAATATTGAAGCCAAGTATTACAAAATTCTCCAAGTGCCAAAAAACGATGAGGGACCACCCACACAATACATCGACTCCACTCTCGTGTCCACTTCTGCAACATAGACACCCACCATTCCTGCCATTTCCACCATCTCCGACATCAAGCTCATCATCCAGGATGACGGTTGTGGAAGTTGTAGGCTCCCTAACAATTCTTTTGTGATAGGAGAGTTACCACAGTCTCCTAGATCACAAGGATGCCCACAAGAAAATCAAGCTTCCACATCACAAACGTATCCTGAGGATTATTCTGAATTCACAAGATGGGGAGACCTTGGTCATGAGGTCATTGAAGTAGATCCATCTCACATGTTGTATTAAGATGAAAGACCGGCAGCTAATTTACCAATGGATGAAAGAAGCAAAGGCCTACACATGATGCTTGCAATGGGCTATGACCGAAATCAAAGACTGGGACAAAATGAAAATGGGCTCATAATACCTATCATGCCAGAGATGTGACCCATAACAAATCTTGGTCTTGGATGTGCCACTCCGATAATAACCATACGTGGCCGAAGTCCTCTGATTAGAGCCACTAATGTTTTTCCTCAGCTAGTACTAGTACAAGTACACTCACCAATAGTCACAGATAGGGACACACAATTTTATAACTAAGCCCTATATTAGTAATGATGATGAAGATACCTTAATCTACCTAGGCTATTCGAAGATACCACCCTGTGTATGATTAGTACCATATCCTTTGAACCAGATAGTCAAAATCATGAGATTCATTTAGTCTACCCCCAACTGATCGACTATGACCAACGAGGACCACTAGTTCTCGATACATTCAAAAATGATGAAGCGCTCTCAGAATTCATGGGATTGAGGGATAACATTCTAGATGGAGATCACAAGGCAGGCTTTATAATGGAGTTAGACACACATGCCTACTGTGGGGAAACGATTGAATCCTTCAGTCACAAAAGTGAGAAAATAAGAATCATATCAAAGTCCTTGAGTGAAAACCACACTGTGGCACTCTCTAACAAGAAAATAGTAAAAAGAAAGGACATATCCAATGGTGAAAACCTCCCTGAGGCACTCGAGGATGAAGGATTCAATCTTCCCTTAAGAGCTATTCATCAAGAGAAATCAGCAGTACTGGCCAAGAAATGCAATCCGGTCAACCTAGGAACAAAGGAGGCCCCGCATATCACATTCTATGTGGAATCACTATTATCAGAAGAGCAAGAACTCCTAGCATCATTCCTAAAGGAAAGGAAAATAAACTTCACATGGAGTTATGTTGACATGCCAGGGCTAGATCCAGAGACAGTGGTTCATCACTTAGCAATGTATCCAGAAGCAAAACCTGTCAGAAAGAAGCTTCGCAAAATGCATCATCAAATCGCTTTGTTAGTCAAAATGGAGCTCAAAAAGTTGCTAGATGTAGGATTCATCTGACCAATCGACTATCCAGAATGGGTGTCAAATCTAGTACCTGTTTCAAAACCTTACGAAGCTATTAGAATCTGCACGAACTTTAGAGATTTGAACAAGGCATGTCGCAAAGATGATTTCCCACTTCCCAATATCAACATGATTGTAGACATGACAGTGGGGCATGAGATGCTATCACTAATGGACGACTTTTCAGGATATAACCAAATCATGATAGAAAAAGAAGATCAACATAAAATTGCCTTCACTTGTCCATGGGGGACCTACTATTGGAACATGATGCCATTCGGCCTAAAGAATGTAGAAGCAACCTATCAAAGGGCTATGACACTAATATTCCATGACATGATCTACAAAACAGTTGAAGACTATTTCAATGATATTCTCGCTAAGTCCATAAAGAGACAAGATCACATAGCAACCCTAAGTGCTATCTTTGACAGACTGGAGGAATACAAAGTTAGACTAAATCCCAAGAAGTGCGTCTTTGGCATACAATCAAGTAAACTGCTAGGATACATAGTCGCTATGAGGGGTATTGAGGTGGATCCGGAAAAAGTGAAAGCAATCCTCGAGATGGAAGCACCAAGGACATTAAAAAAATTGAGAGGCCTTCAAGGTCAACTTCAATCCATCTAACGATTCATAGCACAACTGGCAGACAAGCAGAATCCATATTCTCACCTACTCCACAAGGGGGTAGCATACAAATGGGATACAAAGTGTGAAGATGCATTTAAAAAAATCAAGGAATACCTACTGACACCACCAATGTTAATGCCACCTATCCCGAGAAAGCCATTGATCTTATATGTGTTAGCAACAACAGCAGCCCTTAGAGCTCTTCTTGCTCAACATGATGAAAATGGAACAGAGAAGGCTATACTATATCAGTAGAAAAATGGTCGGCCATGAGATAAATTACTCATTCATCGAGAAAGCTTGCCTCACCGTAGTGTTTGCATCCTAAAAATTTAGACACTACATGTTGGCACACAAGATAAAGCTCATCGTGAAAATTGATCCCCTCAAGTATCTTTTATCCAAGGCAATGCTCACAGGAAAAATGGAAAAATGGGTGATGATATTATCAGAGTATGACATCGAGTATGTGGAAAGGAAAGCAATTAAGGGTCAAGCTATTGCAGATCAACTGGCAGAGGCGCCTATTTATGCAGAGAATCCTCTTGTATCTGAATTTACAGATGAATCCATCTTTAACCTCAACGTAGCGGACCACTGGAAACTATACTTCGATGGTTCATACACACAACATGGATCAGGAGCTGGTGTCTTCTTCATCACCCCACAAGGGGACTATATACCGAAGTCATACAAATTGGCATTTCCTTGTACAAACAACATCACGAAATATGAGGCTTTGACTATAGGTCTCAGGATAGCAGTGCAATGGAATATCATAGTTCTCAAGGTATATGGAGACTCTTAGTTGATCATAAATCAGGCCAATAATGAATATCAGACAAAGGATGACAAGCTCACTCCATACAAAAAATTGGTGGAGACTATAAAGGAATCCTTCATCAACATAACAATTGAGCAGATTCCAAGAACCAACAACAGAGCCACTGACGCCATGGCTACAATTGGGTCTCTAGTAGACATCACTCACAACGTGTCGAAATACGAATTTCTGATCGAGCAGCTTCTCGTTCCCACATTCGAGGTACCGGAATCAGAATATGTGTGTCAAATCGTTAGTCCTGGTGATGCTTGGTATCACGACATCTACACATATCTTCACATGGGAGTCATACCCACTGACCTACCATCAAGTCTAAAACGAACCTTTATCAAAATACATCCAAATTTGTCATCCTAGGTGATACCTTATACCATAGAAGCATAGAGGGTACTTTACTATGCTATCTAAATGCTGAGGAGGCATTAACCACTCTAACCGAGGTTCATAATGGTATTTGTGGCTCACACTCGAGTGGAATGACCATCGCCAAGAAACTGCTGAGGATGGGGTATTACTGGCCCACAATGGAAAGAGAAGTGCATGATCATGCTAAAATGTGTTTTCAATGTCAGCAGCATGGGGACCTCATCCATGCTCCAGCTCAAGAGCTTCACCTGATCGTCATACCATGGCCCTTTTCCTAGTGGGGACTCGATCTTATTGGGAAATCTCACCCACCTCATCCAATGGCCATAAATTCATCATAACTACAACTGAGTACTTCACAAAGTGGGTGGAAGCCATACCCATGACATATATCACTGGGAAGCAAATCTCAAAAATTCATCTTGAACTATCTCATCTGTCGTTACGATGTCCCACAAGCCATTATCTCAGATAATGGGACACCATTCAAGAACCAAGAGGTTCACGATTTGTGGGAGAAATTCAAAATCCAACATCGCTTCTCCACCCCGTACTATCCCCAAGGCAATGGCCAAGCAGAAGCCACGAACAAAACCATCCTCAAAATCCTCAAGAAAATAGGAAATGACGCAGGTTGTGATTGGCACTTGTAGCTTAATCCCACCCTCTAGGCTTATTGAACCAACATCCACACACCCACTGGCACCACCCCTTTCTCCTTGGTCTACGGATCAGAAGCCGTACTCCCCATTGAGATCAAGCTCCCATCCCTTAGAATATCATTACAAAACCTCATCACTGATGAGGACTACTAGGTATCAAGACTAAATGAGCTAGAGTTACTAGATGAGAGACGCATAGATGCTTTGAATCACTTACAAGTCTATCAGAATAGACTCAAACGGAGCTACAACAAGAGGATCAGAAGCAGGACTTTCCAAGTCAGAGAACTGGTCTTAAAAGAAAACCAGAAGAATTTCCCAAATCCCAGTAGCAAAGGCAAGTTCAAACCTAATTGGTTAGGACCTTTCATCATAACAACAAGTTACAAATCAAGGGCATATCAGCTATCAACACCCAAAGGGGAACCTCTGCAGGATCCCATGAATAGCTCCCATCTCAAAAAGTTTTATGCATAATTCTTTCAGGGCATAAAACTAAAAAAAAAAAAATCATCCTCTAGTGAAAACCACTTTGGTGGCACTTTGGGCAAGTACCTTGGTGAAAACTTGGCAAACAAGCACCTTGTGTAAATAAGCACTTTCCATCCACCAGGATCCATACGGCTTGTTCGGCACCATCCATTCATTTCACTTCCATCATCCATCACATTCATATCTCCATACATCACTCATCCATTCGTATCCGCACCATAGCTTGGTCTTGTGTTCGTATCATGATCCCTTCTAGTACTACTCGGCCCATCCTCAAGGTTAGTTTGTCTTGCCTTTATCGAAGTAGTCTATTATAGCACGCTGGGGGCACATTCTCATCAGATCGGATTCGTGTATGGTCTTAAAATCCTCAAAACATCAGAAAATCCAAAAACATTAGAAAATCAGAAAATCCAAAAACATCAAAACATCAGAAAATCCAAAAACATTCAAAACATATCAAAATCCAAAAAACAAGTCAAAAAGTCATTCAAAAAAGATAAAAACAAGGTTGTCTTGTTGAACTACGTCGTCTCTAAGCTTGAACGTATGCGAGGTTGATCTTTAATCACCCCCCGAGACATTTAGGTCAGTCCTATAGGAGTCCGTCATAATAAACTAACATCTCATCATGTATATCACCATCTGTAAATCGGTCAAGTCATCAGTCGAACTACGTGGTCTTTGCGTGTATAACGTAGGCAAGGCTAATCTGTTGATAGCCCTCGAGGCCCCTAGGATAGGTCCTTAGGTTAGTATCTTGGTTAAAATCTCAGAAAATCCCAATAACATTGGAAAACCGAAAATCAAAACATTTGTAAAACTTAAAAAAATATACCAAAAAATAGCCTCAAAACATTGCAAAACATCAAAAACATCCAAATATTCAGAAAAATCCATCCGCCTCATCTTGCTTGCACCTACAATAAGTACCATCCATAATAAACTGATCGTCATCGTCAACCTTTGGTGAAAGAGTCAGAAACAAGTCTAGCAGTCTAAACGCAGAACTCAAAATGTTAGGTCTAAAGTCTAAGTCAGTAAGTAAGCAAGTTGGTTATCTCTTCGTATTGGTAACTCATCATCAAAATTTGTCCCATAACAATCATCCCTTATAAACAAAATGACGTGCTGCCATCCACTAACATGTCCTAGGATGAATCCTTCCTACAATGGGCATTATCTTTTGGCAAAAATTTTCTTTCATAATCTTAAAAAACATATCCTTTTTTCGTTAGTAGTATTGAAGAGCATCAGTTTGTTTGTTTACTTGGTCTTTTTCTTTTGACTTATCTTATTTGCGCTCATTCCAAGGATGTCTCGATGATATCCCAAAGCAGAGGATTTAGAGAAATAGGAATGGGGCAAGGATCATTATCTTTTGTCTGTTGTGCTTGTTGGGCGTTCTTGTAATATAACCTCGACGAATACTTGCTTCGTTAGGTATGTACAAAAGAGTTCTAGGACAACTTGTTGACTATTGCATAGAAAGATTTACCTTTCCGTGTTTTGGTCCAAGGTGTCTAAAATTTCTGAAGTGCATCCTAGCAAGGTTTCTGTATGTCAGGTGTGAACAAGAATACTCCTATCTGATTGTTGAGTCAAAGTCCATCACACTAAGTACCATGCCATCCTGGTTGTCTATACCTTGATGCATCGTACCACGTGTGTTATCAAACATAAGAAAATTTTAGCCCTTTGAAAATCTCAATTCCTCGGCAAGTAATCATCATCATCATCATCATCTGCATTTGTGTCATCATATGTCTTGTTGAAATGATTTCTTCTTTTCTCACTAATCACGCTAACAAGGTACTATGATAGTTGATCACCATCACCATCACCATCACCGTCATTAATCCTGCATCCACAAATCATTAGCATATTGCATAATCATATCATATAGGAAACATACACATTACATTTTAAATAGGTGCATTCATGACATTGCATTCACCCATCACGTGGCATCTCATAACATTACCATCTAAATCATCACATAAGCATCTATAGAATCATTCCATAATCATAAGCAATAGGCACATAAGCATTTAAAGTCATTAGACATATCATTACATACATTATCATTTAGGATAATAACATTTGTTAATCTAAGCATCCCAAACTACCATTTCATTAGCATCATATCACAACCATTGCACCATATCACACATCATATAAGCATTTTCCATACATATACCATATATCATTTCACATATCACATTTGCATAAAATAAATCATCATATGGTTAACATCATTGTAGATCATATCATAGGTCATAATCATTGCATAAGCATCATTAGAAATAAATACATCCATAACATATAGAAATAAAGCATAAATGCATAGATAAGGGTACACATTTCATCACATCAAAATTGGCTCATACATATCATATCAACTGACATTGTACAAAGAATAATAATTAGGATCACTATACATATGTGGGTCAATCAGAACAAAATGCCATCGAGCTATCAAAAATGAGCCCATAAGGCACAAAAGGCACCTATCATCTCGATCAAGCTCAATCTCTGTGGATATTGCCCTTGTCCCTATCACCATGACCCTTTGGTGATCTCTGACTGGCCCGCTCTGAGTACTCTGCAACCCAGTCTGCTCTAGGAATAGTGTCGTGATAGGCTCGACGGTAGTACTTTGCCTCTCTATAAGATCAGACCGGCACTGTACCCTGGGCAGAGGCCGTGGCTGTCATGTTCTCAATCTGTTGTCTACGACCTAGCTCTGTAGCTTCCTGTAGCTCTGCAGCTTATTGCTACTGAATAACTTGATCCCTCTCTGCTCTCAGTTGGTCCCTCTCAACCCGTGCCTGGTCTCTCTCAACTGTCACGGCCTGTACGTGCACCTATAGCTGCAAAATTAGGGCATCTTGTGCGTCTGCCTACCCTGCCGGTTGTACCCATGGCTATACCTATGCCTGGTCCTCACCCTCGGCTCATGGAGGTGGAACTGGCAGATCCTACTGCTTTTCCTGCATATGGACATCCTCATGACCTGGCAAAATTGGGGGCACCTCTAGTGGATCCTGTCGAATCGCCACCCTGAGTCCTCACCCTCGTCCTCACCCCTTGCCTCTGCCTCTAACCCTATATGCCTTTGGATCCTCACCTAGAACGGTCAACCAGAGGGGAGGTCTAAACCAATCTCTGAAGGCCTATGTGGTGCCTAGATCTGCTGGACCCTGATCATAAGCCCAAGGTCGGGCCACCAACTATCGGAAGCTATCAACTGCCTCTGCGGTCAGAATACCTAGCCCCCATGCCACCTGTGTCATGTTGCGCACGAAAATGGCCATGTAGCCATCATCTGGCCGATCCTACAGCTCTTTGAGCTAACGTTGTACATGTCCGGGCAGGTATCTCTCTGTCATTGTATGCTCTCGGCCCTGCATGTACCGATCCTAACGACAATAGAAGAGTTGGGCAACATCATTGGCCCATCCGGGCCGACCAAGGTATGGGCGCCAAGTAAACACGATCATCTCATCTATGACCCACCTCCAGTAGGGGATCCCATGCTCACTAGTGTGTGTGAAGGGCACACCACCTCTATACTAAGCCACGAGGGCATCCTCCACCCCATCGGAACCAAAACAACTCATGGATGTAGCATAGAAATGTGCTCCCATGCCCAAATATGTAGCAAGGTAACTCCGGCTCCCAGCACTCTGCCATCCGCATAGACATACTCGTGCAAATCCCTGTACAGTGAAGCTAAAAGAACGGGGCCCCACGCGAACCGAACTGGCCTGTCCCGGACTATCCTCTCCTAGCAGTAACCCCAGCCTAGACTAAAATACCGCCCTCACCTGTTTGGGACAATCAAACCAGAAATAATCGCTGCAACTGCCCAACGGAAGGGGGGGCGATAACTCTATACCGCTCTAACTCGATCTTCCCCTCGCAGTATATGATGTCTTGTGTAGCGAGGACTCTGGTATAGTACGCGCGGCCCTCCTCTATGCCATAGATCACCCGCTGGCCATGAATGGGAAATCATAGTATATGCTAGACGTCCTCTAGTGTGACGGTCACCTCACTAGTGGGAAGATGAAATGACGAGGTCTTGCTATGCCATCTCTCGGCTAGCACTGACAACATCCCAAGGTGTGTGCGTACGGGTGCTGTGTACATAATATGCCATAATCCCACAGCACCCAGTCAATCCTAATCACAGTCGCTCAAGTCCCGTAAAATACTCGCTAGGTCCCGTGATCGGTGCTCCCGAGAATAGAGCTCCCTGGGCCCGTCCTGCATCAGTAAAGGTCAGTGTGTTAAAATTTTTGAAAAAAATCCTAACATAATGCCTCAAACTCGCTTCAAGCGGTGCAGTTTGTGAAGGCGTCGCAGTTTGAATTTCCTCAAACAGTGATGTTGGACCCAAAATTTAACCAAATGGCACCGCCACGGTGCACTTCAGCCACTAGCATCATAGTTTTGGTAAAAAGGGCACCGTTGCAGTGCGCTTTTCCAAAACTAGCCCGCCAAGTCTGAGCCAAGCCTGAGCCCAGCAATGGAGTTTTTAAACTCTAAATTGCACCGCTGTGGTGCTAAATAGTGCTGCTGCAATGCAAGAAGGCAAAAAGCGGTGCACTTTGAACACTGAGCGGCGTTATAATAACACCGTTGGAGACGAGCTCTCCTTTCAACATGAAATAAATGTGTTAAAACAAAAAAACGAAGCATCAATTAGGGCCACATATTGGGGCACCGATGCTAGGTGGCCGCTGGTAGGTCCGAATGCGGTCTGAAATGTGTAGGGGAAGCTGTCTTTGTGCCATATCATCAGGAGGTTAGAGCTTGAATTTCAAGGTTGCTAGCGGAGGTGTGTGAAAATGATTTGAAAATGACCCCTCGGGCCCCTTGTAAGCCTAAAAATTAGGGCTTTTTGACCCTTTAGGGCTGTTCTGCTAGGGTTTTTGGCCCCTGAACCCATTTTTGTCTGTTTGAGGCTTGTTTTTCATCATTTTATTGCATTTAGACACGTTTTTAGCCTCCCAGACCCCTTTTGGACCTGTCAGGCACTTTGTCACTCTTTTCGCGAGATCACCCAAAAAATTGAAATTTTCGTCTAATCTCTCGAGGGGGCATTAAAATGGCATATTCTCTCGCCATGCAACAGTGGGGCAAGCTTTTGAATATCGAAACTTTTTTGACTTTGATCGAGATCATGTATTCTTTGAGCCAACACAATGAGTGCATTCCTTCAAAGAGGGGAAAAATGTAGACATTGAAAATATACTGATTGACATCATGCACCTGATCCCTACTTACTAGCATTGTTTCTTCCTAAATCATTCCTCGGTCTAACCGTTTAATCAAATTCCCCTATCTGATTAAAATCATCAATATCCTCTCTTGGTTAAATAAATCACTTTATCTGAATCAAGTCATTTCTCTTGTTAATTAAATCAATCCATCTGATCTAATTATCCCCATTTAATTAAATAATCAATTTATTTGATTAAATCCCTAAAGTCTATCCATTAAATTAAATAAATTAAAACCTTATTGGATTTAATCTAGCATCATCCCTTTTAATTAAATAAATTAAAACCTTATTGGATTTAATCTAACATCATTCATTTTAATTAAATAAATCAAAATCTTTATTTAATTAGCCTCTTATCATATTCCTTTCTTATTTGATTTAAATAAATCCATAAATCTAAGTCAAATAAGTCCCATTAAATTAATTAACCCTTGATTAATTTAATTTAATCTCATGTCACATCCTCTAGATAATGCAAGTTGCACATGAAAATAGATTTAATTCATTTATTAAATCCCTATTTTCCTCACAAGGCATCTTTTTGGAATATTCTCTCAATTTGAATTAAAAATTCCAAGTCAACATGTACATCCAACAAGGCAATAACCATCTTACATGTCCTTTGCCTTGAGCCAAGTGGCATTTATTGCATTTTCCCTTCCCTCTTACATGTCATTTCAACAAATTTGAATTTCAAATATTGACATTTATTGGCACAAACCCCAAATCTTGCACAAACATCATCCATTCATAGCTTGACAAGTGGCACCATATCATTGGATGAATGTTAGTCCCACATTGCTCAAATTTGGACATTCATCCATCTTGAAATCCTATAAATGAAGAGCTCCTCTCCTCATTTTATCATCCACAATCCAAGCAAAGTTACCATGCTAAAATACTTAGCCATTTCCATTCATCCATCTTGAGTTCTTAGCTAGGTTATTGTAGATTTTGTTTGGAGCTCTCACCATTTCATCAAAAGTGGATCAACATCATCTTCAACATTCGAATCTTGCATCATAGGAATTGGGAAAGGGCCAATTTTCACATCAAATTCGCACCAATTCCCCCATGGGATTAAGAGTTTGTTTGCTTAATTAGGATTCAATCTTTATTTTGTGATTTATTTTGTGTTCATTATTTTCTTCCTAATTTGAGCAATGTTAATGAATCTCATGGGGAATCCTTGTTTATGCTTGCAAAATCTAACTTAAGGTGTTTATTGTCTTTGTCTTCCAGGTACCTAGGCTTGGGTTCCCACACAAACAATGCTTGAAATTGAATAAAGAAAATAATTAATGCCACACAATGCTTGAAGAACAACTACACTACATCCTACACAAGTTACCGTGTCATGATCAATCCATTAAAACAACACTTCAATACAAAAACCAGAAAATTATCACACAATCACAATTGCTTTTCTTGAATTCAAAAAAACTTCAAACAAATTCAAAATGCTTTCAACCTCACTCCAATGTCAAGGCATCCCATAAATAGGTCACCAATTCAATCATCCTCTCCCTTGGGCTCTTCTTGGCCGCTTGTAGCTCCAATTGAGCAACATTTTCAAATATTTTGCAAGAATTCCTAAAAATCCAAAACCTCATTTTGAGCTAGAACATTATGACACCTATTCTATGGTCAACATGACCTTCATCTGATAAAAACCCAACCAAAAATGCCATTAAGGCTCACATTCAAATGAACTAAATTTTATTGCTTAGTTGTCCTAGACAAGACTATCCTAGACAGACCTTCTAAACAACCTATGGTAACCTATGGGTGCTCCTGCACCAGTGTATGTTGTAACACATAACTTGTTTTTTATATATCAAAATTCATTTTTTTTGTTGCAACAAAGACATCAATACCTAGTGCACAATTTTTTTTTGGAATTTTTTAGTAGTTTACTACATTTCCATGTGTAGAACAAAGAACTTGATATTCAATGACAAACTTGTGTTTAGTAAAAAATAGAAAATAAATAATAAAGCAAAAATATATTAAAATTATACTTGTTGGAAAGCTTGTTTCAAGGACTGTACTCTTGCAATAGTTTATTATTTAATCACCAAATATATTTTATTTCAATTGATTTTCCTAGTTGGACAAATGATTCCCAAATAGCTTATTTTCAACATTCAGTGACAATGACAAGCCAAAACAAGTGGCACAATGCATTGGGAGTGGAAGAAATCAAAGGACACTTGGCTCCAGAGGTTACATGGACTACATGGAAGGGAATCTCTCTCCTTAGTCATGGGTTTTGGTCTCCCAACTTGGAAATTGAAGTTGTTTCACATACATGCATGTTTTTAGCTTCATTTGGATTCTTCTTGTTGCAGATTTTACTAAGCTTTGCTTATTTTCTTCATAGGCTGATAAACCAATGAAGAGGGATCTCCAAGGCTGATAAACCAAGGGGATTAGAGGCTCAAAGGCAGTGGTCCAAAGGGTCTTCAGGTGCAATTTCATCCAGGGATTTCCAGTGTGCTAAAGGGTTTTCAAATTTCTTTGTTTTTCCAACAGTTTTAAGAAGATTATCAGGATTATTTATGAGGTTTGCTTCAAATTTTGGATTTTAGTTGTTGTATTTTTTTATAATAGCATTGTTGTTACTTTATATTTTAAACTGATATTATCATTTGGTAAATATTTTGTGTGTTGGGTGAGTTTTCATTGAAGATAATGTTATTCGACTATGCATATTTTGGATTCAAATTTGGATAATAATCACAGAAGTATTTTGGCACCCTTGAGGCCATGTATTTTCTACTATTCAATATGTTTCCTTGATATTTTATCATCAATAAATTATTCTTGAGGTTTAGTTTCTAGCAGTGTAGCTCTACAATGCCTATTAGCATCTTGTTTGGGAGTATTTTGGGTTTTCTTGGAATATAAGTTGCAGGAGTTAATTTCCAAACTTGAGACCATGGTTCTACTTATTGTTTATTTGTAAACTCATTATTTTATCAATAAATTTTTTGGCTTAAATTTTGGTGAATTTATTCAGAATTTTGTGAGCTTACAGTACATTCCAAAGTTCATTTTTGCTCATTGTTTGGGGTTTAATTGTAGCAGAAAGTTATGGTTAATTATATCAGATTTGAGGCCATGGGTTTGGTGAAAACATTAGTTATTTTCCTTCCATTTACTTTCACTTTAAGTGTATAAAGTTAATCCTAAATTTTGGGTGAAATTTGTGCATTTGGATACATGATTTGTGAGGTTTATTATTGAAACTTCTAATGAATTTCATTTTAATTTTGATAAGTTGATTTGAGAGGTTTTGGATTAATTAATTAATTTCTTATAATATTCATTGCTGCAATTTGATCAAATTATCAAATAAATTTAATATGTTACATTACAAATCCAATGGCATGAGGACTAGGAGTGAATCACTTGTGAAGCTAGGTCGAGTGGCATGTTGATGGTGGAAGGGAGGCATTGTCAGGGCATCAAGGTGGAGCTGCAAGGGATTTCAATGGACAAGTTTGGTGGGATAGAGATACGGAAGTAGATATATCTTCAAACTAGATCAGGAATAGGATGAACAATGAAAAATGGATGTAGGGTGGCAATAGGAACACTCTAAGGGATGGTTGCAATAGATTGATGGGAAAGGATTGGCAAAGGAAGCCATGGCATGCACACCTAAATTGGGAAACCCAAGTAAGTAGGAAAATAGAAGAAGGTAGGGATGGGGGAACAATAATGTTAGCGGTCGAATCCCCAGGTGGAGAGGTAATCAAGGGATAGATAGGAATTGGAAGGGGATTTTGGAGAACGGCCATAAGATTGTAGATAATAACTCAAAAATGGAAGATAATCAAGATGGAGCCAACATGAATAAAGAAGAAACCGGGAACAAGACCAAGAAATCACTAGCGATAAGAACAGAGAAGCTACAAGCAGAACGGGAGTGGATTTCTCATCTAGGGTTGCTAGAGAAATGGTTAGGGAAAGATATAAAATGGGATTTTTTGGTGCGGTGGTGGAAAAGTAAATGGGGAGCAGACTTGCAATTAAAAAGGTTGGACAATGGATATTCTTTGGTTATCTTCTCTATGGAGGAGATCAGGAATGAGATCATTTCAAGCGTATGGTTATTGGATGGTTATGGATTCTACATCTGACGTTGGATCATGAGTTTCAATCCCTTCACACATGTAATGGAAGTAACCCAAGAGTGGTGGAAATTACTGAATCTGCCATTAGAATTCTGAGCACCAAGTATTTTGGAGGAGATCGCGAACAATTTGGGGACTTATGTGTGTGTTGAGAAAAGATTGAACCCATATGGTGTTGGCTCATTTATGAGGCTTTATGTGGAGAAGAAGCCAGGTCAAGGGGTGTGGAATGAAATCAAATTAGTGAAAGAATGGGGGGTTTGGGTTCAAAAGATTACCCTTGACCCACACCCAAGCTTGGAGCTGATTGCATCCATAGGTAGGCAGGAAACAATTAGAAATCCAACATAATGGAAGACCCTGGTTGCTTGGCCATGACCCAGACTCAACGAGGCCCTTCAAATTTGGTGAAAGATGATGTCTCGGGTATCAGGGAGGTGGATGGGGGTCCAGAGATGATGCCTCCATGTGAGATAGGGGTGGAAGAAGTGGGAATGAGCAAATTTTCCCTAGAGGAAGAATTGAAGGAGAAAGTAGTAGAGGCCATTGATCTTCTATAGAACAAATGTAGACAAGAGGATCTAGAAGCATTGATAGAGGTGGGGAACAAAATGGAATAACTAGCTAAGACAGCGAAAAGTGGTTCTCTGAGATTGGATAATGAAGAAGACTTTGAGGATTGGACAAACTGTCTGGCCCTGGAGGAGGATGACCTTCCCTTTGAAGAAGGAAACAGTATGAAGAGGAGGAAAATGGATGTTGTAGGCCTTCCTGAGTCATAAAAAATGAGAATATGTTAGAAAGACATGAACAATGCCTCACAAAACTGTGGCGATAATAGGAAGTGGGTCAGGATCCCAAATCAAGAGAAGCTCAAATAGGATGGTGAAGCAAGTGGTTAGAAGAAGATTAATGAGATGTTGAAAGTAGTGAAGAGAAATTCTCTTCCTAAATAACAATGAAACTCATAATGTGGAATATTAGGGGCTTAAATTCCCCTAACAAATGATTCCTAGTTAGGCATCTAATAAAAATCTCTTAATCATATATAAGTACGATCCAAGAGTCAAAATTGGGTGAGTAGGAAAGGATTAGCCTTGATAGAAAGCTGAAGTTTTGGAGAATAGTTGGGGTCAATGTGAATGGTACCTCAGGTGGTCTATTGGTGGCATGGAAACTGCAAGCGGTGTTGTTGGAAGAGATCTCAAAGAACCGAAGCTAGATCGTTTGTCGGGTAAGAAGTCTTACTTCTAATTTTTCTTTCCTACTTATTAATGTCTATGGACCTAATTCCTGCACTCAAAAGAGACAAGTATGGAAAGAATTAGATCAAGTATTGAATAACCTGGGTCAAGATTTTTGCATTATGGGGGGGATTTTAATGCTATCTTGAGATCGACAAACAAGAAGGGGGGAGTGGCCAGGGTTTTGCAATCGCGGGCGGACTTCAAAAACTTTGTAGAGAGGAATGTTTTGATTGAGATTCAGATGGGGAATGGCAGCTTCACTTGGACTACCAGAAGCCAGGGGTTTAGTAGCATCCCAAAGAAGCTAGATAGTTTTTTTGTTAAAGGGGACTTAGGGAATTTTCCCTATACTTTGGAAAGCAAGATTATTCTAGGTGTAGGGTCATATCATTTTCCAGTACAATTGGAGATTATAGGAGATAAAATCCCAGTAAGGTGTCCATTTAAATTTGAAACAATGTGGTTCAGGGATCCGAACCTTGGGAGTCTCTTTAAGAAGTGGTCGATAGAGTGTAATATGGGTGGCTTGAAGCTTTTTATAGTGGTAACAAAGCTAAAATCAATAAAGAAAAATCTTAAGTAGTGGAACAAGGACTATTTTAACATATTCGAAGAAAAGAAAAAAATTGAAGAGGCTTTGTACCTGTGGTACAAGAGAAAGTGATTGAGGAGGGTATGGACACAAGTAGTTTTCTAGAGGAGAAAGCCCTATTAGGAATTTTGAATGAGGTAATGGCTAAAGAGGATATTTTCTAGAGACAAAAATCTAGAGAAATATGGTTAAAGGCAAGAGACAAGAATATGAAATATTTTCATAATTCAACAAAGGTAAGGAGGGAGCTAAATAATATTTCATGTATTAGAGGTTTGAATGGGAGGATACTGGAAGACTTGGATGAAATAAGGAAGGCAGTGGTTGAGTTCTTTTAGGCCCTTCTGAATGATACAAAGGGGTCAAATCTCCTAGACCAGGTTGATTCACTAAGGAACATCCCCAGACTAGTAACAAAATCTCAGATTGAACAGTTAAATTCCAAATTCAATGAGTAGGAGGTCAAAATGACTTTGTTTCAACTACATTAAAAAAAGGTTCCTAGTCCCGACAGCTTCTTGGCGGCCTTCTTCCATAAATACTAGGACTTCCTTGGTTAGGAGGTGACAAAGGTGATTGAGGAATCAAGAGCTTCGGGCTAGGTGCTTAGAGAATTAAACAACACCTTCATCATGCTCATCCCCAAGAAAGAGAAGCCCGAGTCTTTGAAAGAGTGTCGACCTATTTCCTTGTGCAACATGTTATTTAATATCTTGGAAAATTCCATAGCCAATAGGTTAAAAGTAATACTACCAAGCATCATTTCGGAGGAGAAAAATGGGTTTGTACCGGGAAGGTCAATTTTGGATGGAGTAACCATCATGCAGGAGGTTATTAACTCCAACCAAAGTCTAAAGAAGCTTGCGGTGTTGCTAAAACTAGATATCAAGAAGGCGTATGATAAAGTAAATTAGTGTTTTTTATTCAAATTTATGGAAGCTGTTGGGTTTTAGAAGAAATGGCTAGACTAGTTTTTTGGGTGGATAGCCTGCCCAAGATACTCTATGTTAGTAAATGGATCCCCAAAAGGATTCTTCAGCTCCTCTCAAGGTCTTTGTCAGGGTGATCTCCTTTCCCCCTTTTTATTCATAATCATGGCCGAAGCGTTAGGGCGTTCAATAGAAAAAGCCAGAAGAGACGAGGTAGTGTGCAGTTTACAGGTCACAAAGTAGCCAAGATGATATTACTCATCAACAGTTTGTTGATGACACAATGCTCTGTGGATCGGCAACTGAAAGGGAGGAAAATTGAATTAAATGAATTTTAGATAAGTACTCGGCGGTATCTAGTTAGGAGATTAGCATGGAAAAATCAGAAGTCTTCTTCTTAAACACTAGCCTAGTAAGAGAAGCTTAGATTTTGAGGATTCTCAAGTTCAAGAAAGGAAAACTTCCATGTCATTATCTCGATATCCCTTTGGAAAAAGGGGTACAACAAAGTAGTCTATGGGGATCTTTAATAGAAAGAGTGAAAGAAAGGATGGCATTGTGGAAAATTCAATGGTTATCTTGGGCTAGAAGGTTGATAATGCTCAAATCCGTCATAGTTGTGCTACTTGTCTACATGATGTCATGTCTTTCGTTATTTGTGGGGGATAGTAAAATGCTCAACAAGAAGATGAAATATTTCTTTTGGCAAGATAAATTGGATCAACACAAGTTCCCTTTGATTAAGTGGAAGAAATTTTTTGAGAAAAAAGAAGCTGATGGAGCAGGGATGAAGGACTTGTTGCTTCAAAATAAAGCCCTAGGGGTGAAGTTATTTTAGACTTTGCACTCAAAACTACATCTCAAGTGGGCCAAAATAATCAGGGCCAAGTATCTTGATGAAGGGGAACACAGTATGTTTTCGACCAAGACATTACCCAGCGGCTCAAGAATATGGAATTTTATGAGGTGTTCAAGGGATTTGATCATGGATCACCTCACTTGGGAAGTAAAGGATGGTCATGATGCCTTGTTCTAGGAGGATTCATGGAAAGGATTTCCCAAATTAGCAGACATGGTCGCTCTATAAAAATTGAAATTAAGCACTAAGCAAGCATGGGGTGATAGGGTAAGAGATTACATTGAGACACCCACGAAGGGGGATGAGTTGATTTCTCAATGGAAGAGCATAAGGTGGTTGGGGTTCCAGGAAGAGGTGGAATTTTTTTTTGAGGAGGTCATGGCAACGTGAAAGGTTAGTATCAAGCATGGAAGCGACAAGCTTAGATGGAACACTTCACAAAGTGGGGAGTATAAGGTGAAAGATGGTTACTCCACCTTCTCAAACGCCAGGGAGTTTGTTTCTAGCTTGTTGACTAACCTTTGTTGGAACAAACTTTGCATCCCTAAGGCCGACATATTTGCATGGGTTGTCTCACAAGGTCAATCTCTTATTGTAGATAGATTTAAAAAGTTGGGTTACTATGGCCCATCGAGATGTCCATTATGCAAACAGGTAGAGGAGACAGGGGATCATTTGTTCTTGAATTGTGAGTACACAAAGCGTTATTGGAAGTGGTTATGTGCAAAACTCCAATGGTAGTCAACACTTTCGGGCATCTTGGTTGAGATGTTGGGAAGCTAGCCAAGACTCTATAAACAGTACATGTTCAATGGTTTCTAGATAGTGAGCCCTTCAATTTTCATTTGGGAAGATTGGAAGGAGAGGAACCATCGCATTTTTCAGGATAAAGATCTATCAGAACATAGATTTCAATCCAAAATCAAGGCATGCATAGTAGAAGTAATCAATGCAAGAGTGGAAGACTCCAATCCAAGGAAGCAGAACTTCACGGTCTAGGATGTGGTGGCAGGTAGAAGTTGGTTCAGGCTGTGTGCTCCTGATTTTGTTTGGAAGGGGGGAAGGAGAAGGCTATTGAAAGGAGAAGGATATGTTGGTCACCTCCTAGTGAGGGTTGGGCAAAATTGAATTTTGATGGTGCGTCCTAGGGAAATCTAGGGGCTTCTAGAACAAGTTGTATAGTAAGAAATAGCAAGGGTGACATGTTAGGGAGACTAGTTGCCCCTCTCCTAGAGGGAACAATTAATGCGACTAAATTTCAAGCATTGGTCTTGGGATTGGGATTATGCATAGAACTTGGCTTAAGGAAGGTGGTAATCGAAGGTGACTCAACCCTAGTGATCAATGCACTGCAGTCAAGGAAGGTTCAGAACTAGAAGTTAGGGGTGAAGTTGGAGGTGGCCTTAAGGCTGGTGGATGACCTCAAACTTGCAATGTTCAACCACAATTTCAAAGAAGGTAATATAGAGGCAGATCGCTTGTCCAATATAGGGGCAGACAAAGTTTCATTGAAAGAATTGAATCTGTGACTTAGGAAGTAGATAGCAAGTGGATGGGTGGGCATCTCTCCACATGAGGGTGTGGAGAGATCGCGGCTATCAAAAAAGCATGGAATCAAGCAGGGTGGAGAGGTACATGTGGACAAGGTGGCTTAATATTCAAGGTCGGGCCCATGGCAAGGATAGTTGCTAAATGATGGTCATATCACTCGCCAAGAATAGAAGTAGGATACTGGCGAAAGAAAGGCAATTTGCGAGATGACGTCAGGTTAGTAAAGATTGTGTTGGATGTCATTATGGAAATATGGTAGGAAAGATACCGAGCATGCAATCAAGATCAACAAATGTCCTCTCATGATTCATAGGACAGGATACAATTGGGGAGATGGTAGGATCACATTCTCCTTAGCTTGTTCCCACGCTTGGTAGTCATTCGAATTAATGATGGCAGGACACAATAGTGGTTTTTGAGTCATTTAAGTTGGTTGGTGTTAACGAAATGCATTCTATCCTAGGTTGCAGATTAGTGGCTTTTCATTCTACGTTAGCTTTTATCTGTGTTGAAAGGAGACATGGTAGATTGCTCAAAACTTGTAATGCAAATGTCCTCTAAGACATTGACTACTTTTGGGGATGATACCCCCATATTATTGGATTCTAGTGTTAGAAAAATTGCTTTCTGCGGGGTCACAATTGACCACCGCCTCAAATGTCTTCTAAAGAAGAAATATGATCCTCTTATCCTGGCAGCGACAGAGATGGTCTTAGGGAAAGGCTTCTTGGGAAACACAGAGCAGCTCAGGGCGGACACAAAATTACCTCTTGTTTCTTGGTTGCGCTACTTGACATAAGGATGGCGAAAATCGATGTGGAGGCTTTGGTCAGGAGGCTCTTCCTGGTAGAGTATTTGGTGGGGTTGGAAGAGATTTTACTTGTCACCTCTACAAATTTGGGAGTCCCACGACCACGTGATCTACCAAAGTTTCATGTGCCAGGAGAGGTAGTCAAGTACTACCCATTCATCCTCGACCTGAAAGGCATGGCGCTAGTTGAGCATTGTCAAATTGCACTGGTGGGGGAAAATTTTCGGCAAAGAAGGTTTGATTTAGATCTCTCCTTGGTGTGTGCCAGGTTCTGAACTTCAAGTCCTTCACCCTCGCCAATGGCTTCCTTGGCAGGGTTGGCCCTGTTGAGTTGGGGGATAGTAAGGTCTCTTGTCTTCTCTTGTTTTTAGTAGTTAACGGGTTTGGTGGTTGTTAGTGTTAATTAGTTTATGTTGCTTGGTCTATTGTGGGTGCCTCATTTTGGGTCATTGTGAGGCCGTGGTTATGGAGGGTTGACATATACAATTTTTGGTTGGTCATGTTGTAGCAGTAGTATGGTACTGATTGGGGTTGGTTTTTGAAGTTTTGGTCTACATTTTCACTCCTGCCTGGCAAAGGTTTTGTAAATTTTGATATCAATATGCAAAGTTTTATTATGTATCAAAAAAAAAATCCAACCTTAGGTTTGAAACTAGAATTGATGAGGAAAATTTGAAGCAAACATTGAAAGTGTCTACCTAAGGCCCTTCGTTTGAAGGTATGTCCTCCCCACAAAAAAATGTAAGAAAACCTCCAAACAAAGGTAATTTCCAAAAATGGAAAAAAAGGGACCTTTGAATGAAGGTCCCTTTTTATTCCTTTTCTAGAATTTTTCATAAAAGGAATGAAAAGGAACCTTCGTTCGAAGGTCCCTTTTTTCCATTTTTGGAAATACCTTTATAGTTCAAAGGTTTTTTAATTTTTCAACCTTCGAATGAAGGTTCCTTCATTCAAAGAAAAACCTTCAAATGAAGGTGTTTTAAGTTTTTACTTACATCCAATATCAAAAAGTTGATGTCCCAAGTTTTGGAGCCATTATTGTGCGATGACCCCACAAATTATTTCTCACAAATATTCTAACTATTGAATTTTATTATGTTTAAAATTAGCAATCCATGTTTAAAACTTTTAAAATCATACTTTCAAAATTAAGGAGAAATTACACTATTAACTAAAATACTTGAACCTTTTGACAATGTGGCAAAAATTTCACATGTTCAATCACAAATCTAAAATAGTGATTATTGAATGTAAACAGACTAATACCATTAAATTATAAACATCCATGGCATCATATTTAAAGCATAACATATTTGATAATGCACGTCTCAAATTTTAATAAAATGTAGGCTTAAGTGTATATAATCAATAATATATAATACATGATATTTCCATTATAAAACATGATACAAAATGATTTCAAGTAACAATTACCAAGTGTGACTCTAGAAAATAATTTTCACATTCCAAACATGAATGAAACATGATCAAATACAAAGTTGATTCAAATATACAATTACAACTATATCATGTTTAAATATTATCTCCATTTACAAGAATGCAATACCTTGCTAAAATTTCTAGATTGGAACTATGTAAAAAATTTTAAATCAACATTTCAGATGAAACTCCACGATCCATCATCAATATTATGCATGTAATATGATTGGTTGCATGCATAATCCTAATGATGGATCATGGAGTTTGATCTAAAACGTTGATTTTTAAAAAAATACATAATTTCAATCTAGAAATTTTATCAAGGAATTATCATGGACTATGGAAATTTGATGTTGTTAAGAATGTAATACTCTTATTATTTTATCCCCAAAAACAAAATGGCTTCCCCGACCTTTTGTCAACCAAGAATGCAAAAGAATAAAAAAATATTTAAATCCATAAATTGTAATTAAAAGGAAAAAGCCTTGAAAATGAGTTGCATAAAATAGAGATGCTAAACCAAAACAAGCAATCCAATCTTCCTCCAAGAAAGTCAAGGTTTCAAGAAAAATGCAATCCTTCCTTTCTTTTCCAAAAAATGCATAAGATAAGAAACAAAGATTATTGAAAATAAACTCCTTTTGCATATGTCACAATCCCTAATGCAAGTATCCTTTTTCTCCTTTTGACATTCCAAATAAAATATTTGGTGAACAAGATAATATCTAAAATGGCATTACAACCCCTTAATACAACTAATTATAGCTTTATAATAAGTCGCAATTTCCTCCCAAGGTATATATAAACATAACCCACTCTTATTTTGCATTAAACATATAAAAATAACATTTTAAAGACTTAAATTCCCCATTTTAATTTCAAATGTCAAACTCAATGTTTCATTTATATTTTACCATTTATCTATGTTAGTCAATCACTTTAACTCATATAAATCAATGTACATACATGCAAAACTAATAAAATTACGCAAGGAATGTAAACACATTTGTATTCTTACACAAACAAGGATCCATACTCTCATGTGATCCAAAGACTGTTTTATGGATATAGACAAACTAGGTCATGTTATCTCACATGGAGCATGATGGGTATATAAAACTAAAAAAACCATGTTTCTACCTTTGAATTAACGACCTTGTTTTAAACCTTAAACACACACTCAATTAACACATCAAGTGTACCTATATAATATAAATAGCCAAGGAAAAGAATATAACTAATTTGATTATAAATCAAACAAGGTATAATCAAATTATACACATTACAAAACTAATCTTTCAATTAAGCATAATACAAGATACACATAAAAATATGACTTAATCATTTATCAAATGGGTCCTAGAAACATGCTTTGGAAACATAGTTATTAATGGAAATTAGGAAAAATGATTAGTTAACATAGGCGAGTGTCACCAGATCTCAATAACAACAATATGATTAAAGTTAATGGGGTTAATGATAATTATAATCTATCAATCACATTGTCTAACATTAAGTTATTAGTCTATTTCCAAGCCACTCATATAACTTTGAGATAAATGATGCAAAAGATAATAATGGTAATTTAAAATGTGATGATAAATATTTTGTGAGAAATGTTGAGTCTAATTATATTTTCTTTTCTTCCTATGACACCATTAATCATATTTTATGATGAGTAGATCTCACTAAACAATCATTATATTCTATAATATATAATATAATTTTAGAGATTAATCACTATTGAGTTTCTTATTGATCATGAATGCCAATATAATATTTGTACTAAAGAAGCATTGTTTAATACTCACAAATTAGAATCTAGACTATGCAAAAGTGTTAGGGTTTTATTAAAAAGAGCTAATGGAATGTTAACCAACTTATTGGGATGCATTATCATACACTTGAGAGTTGGAATTAATATTTTTTCTATCTTACATCTTGTGATCATTTTGATAGATTTGGTGTACTATAAACCAATATCTGGTGCTAGCCACTTTATATTAGATACATTGGTGCAAATGAAAAAGATGTACCTTATAAGAGAAATTATGATGATGCACATGATTTGTACAAGACACTTGTTGATTTACAAAGAAGTGAAAAGAGTTTAGATTTTAAAAATCTAAAACTGAAATACCCTCAAGTTTTGCAACCAAAAGTGAATGTTCATAAAGATATTGATATATACACATATTTCAATAATTCACATGAGTAAAAAAGTACAAATGTACCAAAGATACGAAAAAATATAATGGAAGTAAAAGTGACACCAATCATTGAGTTTCATGCTTAAAAACTAAATGGAAAATAAAGCAAGAAGTTGTGATGCACCAAAAGAATATAATTTGACCACAAGTTAAAAAACAAGATTGGGTTAAGAAAAGAAATACCTAATCTTACTCCTATTGAGTACATGTTATTTTCAACAACCACAAAAAATATCAAGATGAAACATGTTATTGAAAAATAAAGTAAAGAAGAGAAAAAAGAAAAAAAAGGGAAAATTGATTGAATGATTACTTTGGAATAATGATGATCTATTGGTTGGTGAGACAAAGCTATTAGTACCTAATAAATGTATTGTTCAATTATTTATGAGTAAAACTATAGTTCATATTCATATGTATGCATAGGCTAACACTTCATTTTATTTTATACCTTATTAATTTCTTTGATTTTCATCCATTATTGCATCTATTTATACCTTTTTCACCTTATATATACTTGTTTCACTTATTTATCGCCTCCTACATGGGAGGGAAATTTTGGTTTTCACTTTACCTTTAACTATTTCCTTAAATGCATTCATTTCCATTCCCGATTTGGGTTGTTTAATTTCTCTTTTGTCCATATTTACAATGTATTTTTCTTCTCTATGCTTATGCTCATGATCCATAGCTATTACAATATTACATCATGCTTCTTAGATCTTATTCATTTATCTTACATTGTTACATCATGCTTACTATAGTTTATAAAATTGTTCCTACTATGGTACATCATGCTTATTAGAACCTCTAATATTTTGTCTTACATTGATATGCACTACTGCTTAGAGATTCATATAATGATCCTATACATTGACACAAGTCTTGTTCCCTAGGGTTACTTATTACACACCATTTGTCATATCATGCATCTAAAGTGCTACCTCTTGTTACTGCATTCCCATGTTCTATTTCTAAGGTTACCCTTTACTTTGGTTAAGCATCATGCCTTTCTCCATGATACATTAATCTTAATTTGTTATATCCAACTCCAAGTATATATCTTTAGCATTTATATGGGCATTATACTTTCCCTTTTTCGATGTCACACTTGCATGCTACACCTTCATATTAGGTACATTGCCCCAAGCACTCCCTTATCTATTACATTTGGGAGAATTATGCGTTCCTCTTTTAGATGTTATGCCTTTTACTATACATTAGGGGACTTGCCCCATCATTTCAATTTTATACTTAGTTGTGGGCCCTTGCCCCTTATCATGGCTTTATTCCTTGTCTTGAACCCTTAATAGTTTGAGTCTACAATATTATTTTTATTTGTATTATCACTAGAGAGCCATTGCCTTTCCTTCCTTTGTATGCTCATACTTTGGGATGTCACATTGGTGGATATCTACCTATTCTATTACCTTCTATACTTACATACGTTTTGGCCATTGAGGGTCACTAATCATTGTTATATTTCCCATATTAAGAGCAACCTTACCTTGATGATATCTCTTATCCATGTTCTCACATGATGTATTAATTACACTTATTGCTCTAGATATTCAAATAATTATATGATTAGATTCTTATTTGCATACATGATTATATAAATTTACATGCACAGATTACATTTACTTTTCATGTATTATTTTTGTCCTCTTTTAACTATTCCTTCTATCTTATGGATACAACCAATTGCCATTAGGGGGTGAGTTAGAGGGAGGGGACATGTATCTTATCACTAATGTTCATATATTTATATATGTAAATAGATATATGCTATAATAGTCTCATATTATGGGAAAGATACAAAAAATGAACACACATTATCACATCCTTGCAAGGTCTAAATTAGTTTATATGGACCCCATATCAATATCTTTTAAGTTTTTAAATGTTTGCTTTATATGCATATTTATGAGTGTTGCATACTTTGAGAAACATGATAATTTTAGGATTCACATGCACCTCAAAGTGAGGGTAGAATGTAAAAGTGAAATTTGCATACCTTATACAATTTCTCATTTATTTTTATATCTATCTTAAGGTAACGTCTTAAACATGCACCTCAAAGTGAGGGTAGAATGCAAAAGTGAAATTTGCATACCTTATACAATTTCTCATTTATTTTTATATCTATCTTAAGGTAATGTCCTAATAAGTGTACATAGTGACAAATGGCACAATCTTGTGCAAATCAGGTATCATTATCCTAACACTCATCCATTTACAAACACACATCCCTACCCTATCCATTTATACACGACCTTATACATATGTCTTATCCACATGTTAATGACACATATATATGCACCTACCTTCATTTAGACAATTGCTAGTCGGATTTGAGTGTTATTCCATTCTATGACAAGTTTGCAATCCAAGTGGCAACCCCATGGTTGTGATCTTGTCCTTGTCCAATTTGAAATAATGATAATCTTTTAAGGTATTTTTAAGTACTACTAGTCCTTAAGCATTTGTATTCAATGTATAGCAAAAGGTCACATCATGTGAAGTTATAGAATATAACACAACTATTTGCTAGAATTAATTCAAAGTACAAGTACAAATTATGATTGCAAATTTATCTCATATCCATAAACTTATTCTTTGATAATAAAAAATTTTAACACAAAATTCTAAGCAACACATTAAGACAGATACCATTTCCAAATCTTTCGTAAAACAAATTATTATCACCCTTTGCTATATTCAATTCCCTAGTTTAACATACAATTATTCAAAATATTTTGTCCCCATAATTCTTACTTTAATCTAGATCGATTTGAATACAAATCAATCTAAATTACTCAGTATAAATCAATCCAGCAACCAACCAGACTCCAGTTTGACATTATGTTAGCCATAATGTAATCCAATGAAACATGGTGATGGCTATTTCTATCTGCTTTCAAAGCATAGCATAATAAATTTTAACTCGTTCTATAAATAAGAAAAAAGTCTCAATTTTTTATACAGTCGAGATAATGTCATTCTTAAAACGGGCATTTACATGGAATAGGAAAGCGAGCATCATAGATTACTAGCAGTATTCTATAGCACAAATTACAATGTGTTCTTTCTTTTATCCACTGGTTCGTTCGTCATTATTGTTCACTCTGGGGGCTACATAAGTAGAGTGTACAAGAACAAAAGTACGTAACCAAAAACAGCTGAAAGGCTGAAGAAATAAATTTAGAGTGCAACCCAGAAACGTTGCAAGGTACTGTTCCATTGATTGTTTACCAGAGCACAATCAATATTTTACCAGTAGCAAGTAGTACGTTCTCTAAACTTCCAGTACAAAAGAAGTTTTCACAGAAGTTTCCAATACGAAGGAAAAAGCTTTCAAAAGAAGTTAAGTACAGGAAATTGATCAGAAAAGTCCTTTATGGAATTTAACACTGGGTATTCTTAACAATAGACCACAATGAAGCAGGGTAAAATACCTCTGGGATTGGAAACATATAGTTCTTCAAGCTTCGAACAGTTTTCAACTTCTCCTGCTACTGAATCAAATCCAACAGGAACAGAAAATTTGTCAACACTGCCTGTACTTGGAGGCTTGTGAACACGTCCTGCAATGACCCTGCAAACCATCATGGCCCTTTTTACAGGATACATCAAACTGTCGTGTGACAGGCTGATGGAATTGTGAGCCCTGAGGCTGGTGGCTGCAGTGTATATTCCTTTCCCTTTTACTTGCTTGGATGGGAATCCTGTTCTGATAATGTCGCAAACATTGCAGTCCAAAAAATTACATGGAGTAGATTGCCCATCAATTCCTAAAGAACACATAATGGTGGTGCCATGGAAGCTCAAGACTTCATTGCCATCAGCCAAGCATCTTTGATGTTTCTTGGCCAGCTTGCTGGCCGTAGCTCTTACTGTGTCTCTGTATTCCTCAAATTTGGCTAGTGCATTATGGGTATGATTCACCTTGAGAACACTTTCAATTTTACAACATTCAACTTTTGATTCGAGCCAGCTTGATTTGAATATGATCTCCACAACATTCCTGGTAGAATCACCTTCCTTGAGAACACTGACTGAGAACAGGAAAACAAGAAAACATCTCAAAATGTCATTGAAGTGGTTTTGTAATTTGCATGATTAAATGTGTCATAGTTTTTGTTGAGAATGTGAAAAATTACAACTGTAGAAATATCTTGTCTCTTATGCTAGTATTATCTAGAGGAAGAGTTTGTTAACACTTACTATATTAGCTTGGGCTCTAGTGTTTAACGTCTAGAATATTAGGGCCCAAAGATTTCTTCACTGTAACTAGTGAGTTGGTCTCTGGTATAGCTTAAAAAATTCCCAAAATTTTCAAATTTTTTTGCGTCAAATTGTATCTTTTACCATTTTTTTTTTAAGAATTACTTCACAAGAGGTCTCAATTCAAATTGTCACCAGAGCCTTTACCACATTTTCTAATTATACTCAACCTATAAATCAGATAATGTAGGCGAAAAAATTCAGTCAAAGTCAGAAATAATGCATTCTACACTCAGTATATAAATCAGATAATGTAGGTGAAAAAAATCACAGTCAAATTCAGAAACAATGCATTCTACACTCAATCTATAAATCAGAAAATGTAAGCGAAAAACTCACATTCAAGTCCAAAAACAATGTATTCTACATTTAATCTATAAATCAGATAATGTAAATGAAAAACTCACAGTCAAATCCAAAAACAAGGAAAGAAAAATTCACAGCCAAAATCAGAAACAATGCATTCTACACTCAACCTATAAATTAGATAATGTAGGTGAAAAAATTCATTCAAATTCAGAAGTTACAATCCATTCTACACTCAATCAATAAACCGAAAGAGGGCTTGGGCATTGATTAAAGAGAGACAGAGAGTCAACACATTACAATTAAACACAATTCATTAAAGAAAAATTGAAGCTTCAGTACGAACAATCAAGTTAAATTTCGAAAAAGAATGAGTTCAAGAAAACAGTTAAAAGAGAATGTAAAAAAGTTCTCGCCTGCATAACTTCTGATGTTATATCGTTGCAGGGATTTAATATTTGTATAACGTTGGCTGCAGTACTTGAGGCAGGTGCAAACTTCATTCACTGCTGCATGAACTTTACAGTCAGGAATAACTGAAGTGGTAATCTTTCCATTCAATCCAACGGACTGCTGGGTTTCTTTTTGTTTTGAAGGGCTGAGAAGAACATCTCCATGGCTTCTTGTCCTCGTGACATTAACCTTACTGACAACAGAACTCTTGCACTCTCTAAAGCTGCCAACAATGGTCTTTGTCTCCAAACCAGAATAGTCCCTGAGAATCATGGCCTCCTGGAGCATGTTACTATTGTTCAAGAATTCATTGCTAGCTATAGAACAAGGACTGCAGTTACCATTTCGTTTGCTCCCACGAAAGGCATCCTTCAAGTGATTTGCCAAGGACCTAGATGACGATCCATCCCTTGTGCTCTGTGGATTCTCCACCTCTCGACGATCTGACTTGCAATGCAGAGATTTCTTTAACGATAACCAAACTCCAGGCATTATAACCTCCCTTCAAGACAAAATCATATACTTGGACTCTGGACTGTAATCAAAGTTCTTATTCAAAAAGCAACGAGGGGCATGAACGTCACAAAACTCAAATTTGAAATGCTGGCCAGCTCAAAACCAACATGACCCATTTTGAATAAAGCCATCATGTCCTAGTAACTATTTCCCTCATAAATGAAAGCTTTGATGGAATGTTAAGAAAGAAGCCAGACTGTTGGACACAGATAGTTACTGCAAATCTTCATTGGAGTGGGCATACAGTGGACAAACAGGCATCTTTCTTGCCCGATACGTTTATTTATGTTGACAGGACAATGCATGTATGGATACTACTACAAGAAATGACGTTAAAGCTCTCTGAGTACTGCCCATCTGGGTAGTAAAGTGATGTAGACATGGGATTCGTTGAAGCAGCCTATTTACATGAAAAATCTGTCTGGATTCTGTGAAATCGTTAACATTGATCAGAGGAATGAGGATTAGATTAGCTCTAAATTCATGACAAACTTATTTGATCATTCAGCATTGATTCACGTGATGTTGATTGATTTTGAAATTTAAATGAAATTCCCGCTCAACGACGTGGATTTATCTCAACGTACCTATGTATGTATTAATTTGTTCAATAGTCAGTCCAAGGGCCAATTCACGAGACGCCTGATCTCCTGAACGTTTCACTGGAGGAAATAACTCTGAACAGGATAACTGCATGTTTTAGAGCGCCTGCTGTATATTTTAAGTTAAGTTTTCCGTCGACCGCTGACCCGTGCGGCTCGCCGTGTAGGAAGAGAAGAACCCTCACCAACTACTAGGTACCCGGGGTTTATTTTAGTTTAACTGCTGGGTTCAAATCTAAAATTAACGGCTACGAAATTTGAAATTTAGATTCTTGTCCACTTGTAGCCATGATAAGTTATGAAACTAAAAGGGTAGTTCATTTAATAGGGAAGCTTTTAAAATAATCGATAGATAGAAAAAGTTTGAAGTGTATAAAAATAGTAATTGAAGGGTAGTTCATTATGTTGTTGGTGAGATAGTGTACAATCAAGAGAAGTAACATTAATATTAAATTTAAAGTGAATTAGGAAGGTTTTTTATAAAAATATATATATGAATTTTTATATGGAAGTTTATTAATTAAGAAATTGTATAGAGAAAATAAATTATTTAGATGATTTGTCATGAGGTAAAATTTATGTTTGGTTTATCTTTATTTTTATTATTTTAGTCAAAATTAAATATTATTATTTCATGGAAATAAAATTAAACCAATACATAAATCTTTAAAATTAAAATAAGAATTACAATCAACAATAAAATAATAGACATGTAAAAAAATTTAAATGGTTCTATAACATAAAAAAGAAAAAGTTAAATTCAACAACCAACAAATCCTAAAACATGGAGCTAACCTATAAAGTAAAATCCTTTGTGAATGACTAATTTTAAATCTTTGAGTCCATGTTAGTGCTTGCAATTAGCATAGCTTATCCAATTGCACATTAACTCTAAAGAACTAAAAATTATATGGATATCTTGTAAAATTTCATTTTTACAACAAATAAATATAATAGTTTAGGATAGTATACCGCTTGCCCTTTTAATAACACAATTTTAGTCATAATGATCCATACATATAAATTTTCAACAATGTATACAAAATATCAAAACTTGTCAAAAAAAAAAAAAAAACATTTTGTTAATCATGAAAAGATAGAAGTTATGTTCTACAAGACAATTTATTTTATATATATAGAACCAAAATGAGTAGATGAGAAAAAAAAAAGGTCACAAGAAAAACCTTGAATCACCTATAAGTTAAGGATTTCACATGGACTACCTATCATTCAAATATTATGAAAGAAGTCCTATAAATTATGGATAATGAACAAAAATTGTCAAAGTTTTTGAAGGTGAATATGAGTTGTAAAATGTTATTATAATTAAATATAAAATCTAGTTATTGAATTTAAAATTATTTTAAGTATTTTTCTTATACAACAGAATCTAAAATTATTTTAAGTATTTATTATTAAATAATATGTATGATCTTTTCATAATTTATGAAATTGAGTTAGAGAGTTATTGGGAATTAATTATGTAAGTTTTTTGTGCATGAATGTTTCAAGACACACTTGGTAAACTATTATTATGATACACAAAAAAATGGAATCAAATTCTCAATATCCACACTAATATTTAATTACAAATCTCCTTGCCTACAATATTTGTATTTAGTCAAATTGATTCACATTTTCCTTATTCAAAACTTGATCTGAATTGAGGTAAGGATTCAATTAACAATATCTGTGTAAAAGAAACCTACGATATTGTGTTCAATTTAGATAAAACTCCAAACTCATAAAAAAAGTTGTATGCATTCCAAATCAATCTTTTTATTCAAAATAACTTGAACATATACAAATTACTAAATGTGTTCAATTGATTTATATTTCATTCTATTTCTTTACCTCAATCTAATGATAAATTACTAAATGTATTCCAAAATATTTCCTAAGTTCATTTATATTTCATTCTATTTCTTTACCTCATCCTAACAATAAGTCACTAAATGTAGGTATTCCAAAACATTAATGCAAAAATTATAAGCAGCCACTTCATCAGATAAAACCTTTTCAATGAGATACTCCAAATTTTTATTCAGAACGACAAAAGTTCAACATAGTTTACCATTAGTAAACAGCAACTTGTCGAGGAAATACTTGTTCAACCAGACAGTCGACAAAAAACACAGAACCTGCAGACGTAGAAGAGACAAAAGCTCATTTGTTTTAGAGCGGCTACATAGAATTGTACGCTCAAATCAGAGAATAAGCATTTTCTATGTTGTATAATATGATAAGAATCAAGCGTACTGGTTCCAAAACCTCCTGTGAGGTGTCACGAATAAACTAAAACGCCTTGGTCAAGGAGCTTTAAAGACGTCATCTCAGCACAGAACTTTCTGGGCTTACAGACTACAGAGCATGTAATCATGCCGGTGAAAAAAGACAAAAAACTGGTTGTTTTTTGCGTGGACCAAGGACAGAATTCCTCCGCCATTGTTGTTCCCACAAGCTTTTATTGATCAGTGTGCCTGCTAGAGAATAAGAACAAAAATTTACTTTAGATGTTCTAGTTCTTAGCGCTTTTCTCAATCCTGCAACTTGATATCTGAGTGAGTGCCGAGGCACTAAAAACAAACTATTGCTAAGTTTTAGATTGTTTTAAAACTCCCAACTCCTAGATACAGCCTAACAGTAAGGTAATTGTTTCCTCTCCACTAACTTAGCTGCTGTTACTCCATGTTTTACTGCTTCATATCAGCGTTTGTTCTACTATAGTTGAATTTTATGGGCTTTCTTCTCTGATTCTTTTTTCTCTTCTCAAGAAATTGAATTTAAAAAAATTTAAATTTGAAATTCATCTAAACAATATTTTCTATGGTTCTTTGATGTCTAATTTGTTGGTGTAAATAGGTATTTTTTTTATCTAGTCGTACTTAGGTCTTATTTATATTGTTAAGTTCATTTAGATCTTAGGAAGGAATCTTTCTATTTAGTATTAATTAGAGAAGAATCTTTTTAGTTAAGCATTAATTGATAAGTAGGAGGTATTTTTCCACAGCGTGTCAAATTATGATATTGCTATCATGATTCAACCGTGTAGTTTCAAGTCAAACTCATTAATTGTCACTTATTTTATCTAGTTGACATTTATTTAATACTTGTGTCGTAGGTTATTTAATATTGACTCATGTCATTTAATTATGACACAACCATTTAATGTTGGTACATTATCACTCTTGCCTATATAAGCAAGGTTTCATATGTACATTATATCCAGTTAAGGCATTCACTTGAAATAACTTTCAGTTGTGTAAGTTCAATATATTATTGTAATCTTGAGTATTGCATATTGGCCATATCTTGCATCCATTGTTGCAATTTGATGTTCTTGTTTTTCCCTCTTGTAAAAGATTGTTGTTGGTTTTTGGAGATAATTCTAGATGTTTGAATCCTTCAGTAACTCTAACATAATTCAGATGCATTAGTGATTTTTTCCCTAAAGCTTAGTATTATATTTTTGCTTTACTTTCTCATGTAGAGTCTAAATTTGACTGTTGACCTAGTTAAGCAATTTAGTTATTTAATTAAAGTTGTCGTTTATATATAAATGATTTTAGTAATATGTCTAAAAAATTCTTTCTTTCTTATGCAATCTTTCTTAAAAATATTGTGTGTGGATTTTATATCATCTACAACTTCATTTTCTATTTGATATAGGAGTTGAAAATTTAAGGACTAAGGGATATTCATTCTACCAATGTCATTCAAGACCCAATTTTATCCTTATCCCTTATATCATACCTCTAGGGATTTTGAACCTTGGTTGATAGGATAATCGAGAAACATATCATCACCCTCACCAATTATGTTCAACCAATTGAACTACGACCCTTAAGTATTTTTCTTAAATTTTGATGCTATTATATAATAAAAGTATTTATTTTTTATGTCATTACATAGTAAAAATATTTAAATACAATTATACAAATTTTATTATATTTAAGCTTTGATCATATCCATTTAGTTTCACTAGGCATTGCCACTTATATTAAGAACTCATTAAAAATAAAATATATTATTATCACAAAAAATTAAATGGTGTTATAAACAAGTTTTTGAGAATAGTTTTAAATATAATATAATTTAGGTAATACATAAGAATGAAAGTATTTAAAAGTAGATACTTGTGTGATTGATTTTAGTTGATTAAATTTAGTATTTTAAATTTTAAATTAATATTAATTTGAGGTTTGATTAATTGAAAATGTTGAATTATCTAAGATAATTAATTGAAAGGTTAAGAGATAATTAGTGTTTCTCTGGAAAGTGAATCAATTTAACTATTTTAATTATCAAGATAATGTAGTAGAGAGATGAGAAATAAAATCTATAATTATATTAATGATTAGACACTAAGACAAATGGATCCTAAGATTTTTAGAACTTAGGATTAAATCATGTTCATGATTTGCTTCAATAAGCATGATTTTTTTCTAGGTAACATAATTAGATTTGATGTAGATTTGTTCTTTGGTGTTATGTATATGCCCATAAGTGAGGGACATCATATATATCCTTCACTTGGAAGGCATATATTTATAGTATTTTTCACCTTTCTACTATAATGATGATATGCTTACATAATAATCCTTATGATTTTAATTATTAAAAATAAAAAATTTAATTGCATGTTTCACTAACACAATATTTTCTTGTGATGATTATACGATCTTATATGATTAACTCTTGTACTTTAATTCTAACCCTACTTGCTAATGTTCATGCTAACAATGTTTAAACAGTTTATACTAACATGTTTTATGATGATTATACCTTTTCGTAATATTCATTATGATGATATATCTCACATTTGTTGGTTCTTATATGATATTTCAATATAACATTCATGGTTACTCTCACTTGATTTCTAGGCCGACAATAGGGCAATAATAGTGGTGCATTAATTCATATCCATTATGTGTGCGTTTGTGATTATATCTTAATATATTCTTATGTTATCACATGATAATATATCTTTACATTCCTATGTGATTATTGAATTTTTTTATCTTACATATTTGTACATATATTTTTACTAGATCCTCTAAATTAATTGTATTCTTTATACATGAAACTAATTGGAAGGGGTATACAACATTTAGTATTCCTTTCTTGAGTAGTGTTGCATTGACTAGTACATGATCATTGTTGGTAGTTGTTGTCATTGATGTCAACACTAATTGTTGGTTGTCATTGATGTTAGCACTTGAGAAGGAAGGTGTTAGTCCTTTCTATTGGTTGTCATTGTTATATTCAGTTTGGGCTAACATTGGTGATGAAGTAACTCATGCCTTATCAAAGAAGAATTACTAAAGCTCATGGTTGGATGTCATGCCTTATCAAAGAAGAATTGATGAAGTTCATGATTGGATGTCATGTCTTATCAAAAAAGAGTTGTTGAAGTTTATATAATGCATTATTATTGTTAGTAGAGTTGATTTTATAATGATATAGAGTAAACCCACAAAACTAGTTTAAAATTCCAGTGAGGAACGAAAATTGCAAAAATTCTCCCTTGAAAAAACATTTTGCTTTTTAGGGGTTCACATGAATTGGGGTGTTCAAATGGACCCAAAATGAGTTCGAATAGACCCTGGTTCGAGTGAATCATATTAAATGATGGGACTCACTTTTTTGTATTTTTTTATGACAAAGACAATGGGAAATTGAATACAAGTGGGGGTTCACTTGAACTTGGGTTCGAATGAACCCTGGTTCTAGTGAACCTCCAAGGGGGGTTTGCTCAAACCTGGGTTCATTCATATGCCCCCTTTTCCCCTTCTCCCCCTCTGGCACCAATTTTTTGCAGAATTTTTCCCTTCAAAGCTTGAGTTGAGGATGAAAATGGAGGATACTTCACAGACCCAACTAGATGATGGTAGTCCTTGGAATGATCTATCCATCAAATATAATTTTAATATGTTTTGATTTTATTATGTATTTGCTTTTTTAGTTTGATTAAACATACGTTTTTCACCAAAAATCAAGCTCTTTTTTCTACATGTGTGGAAAAATAGCAGATTATCAAAATAAAATTCTAAATTTAATTTGTTCAAGCTAGGTATTGATGTCATTGATCCAGTAAAAAAAACTTGAATTTTGATACATACAAAAAAAATTATGTTGTATATGGTCTGCCTATGTCTGAATTGAAATTGGTTTGACTTCAAAACTTGATTAAGGAAAAAATATTCAATTAAATAGTATGAAACCAAATTAGCTAGTTAGATATCGTAGTTACAAATCTAAATTTGCAAAAAATAGAATTTTATCCTTCATAGAAAAAAAGTTGTGTTGCATACGGTGAGCATCACTCCTTAAAAATGGTGTTTACTGATAAAAACTAGCTTTCGAAGGAGATGGAAAAAGAAGTGCAATCTGATTCCAAAATTTTTGAAAGAAATATTTTAGAATCTACAAAAAAAATGTCGCAAATCACTAGTTTGTATCATCTTCAAATTCCTCACGGTTTAGCTGCTATAGGTGCCCGAAAGTGAAGATTTAATTAGAAAAAATCAGTTTAGTGTCCAATTTGGCCAAAAATTGTAAACCAGTATTGTGGGATCACCCTATATTTAGATGAGGATTAGAAGTATGACTAATAGTGGAGATATGTTGTTGAAGGTATACAATATGTCTTATGCTCTCTATAATTTTCTTGATGAAGTATGTGTAGCTGAAAGGAAGTTATGGCCTTCACAAGTTGATTAAGTGTTTCTAGTTCATGAAGATGTAGTGAAGTCTATATGAGAGAATGCCATGTATTCCTCCACTGTTGATGCTTTGGTCTTACAGTTTGGTATTCAATATCAATGCTCTTTGGATGTTCCACTCCTATCTTTTTAGGTCACCTATGTTGCCAAGAAGATCTCTATGAATTGCAGAAGGTTGGCAATGTTGTTGGTTGTCCAAAATGGTATGGGAAATGCTCCACATTTCTCTGCATTGATGTCTCTACTCCTATAGCTTGGGGAATATGCTTTCAACATCTATGCAATGTCTCAATTTTAATATCATGCATTGAAGTGGTCCACAAGTTGTTCTATCAGTGCTACATCATTCAACTATGTATTATATGCTTCTTAAATGAAGTATTTTGTACCTATTTGATTTGTGGTGGTTGTTGATTGCATGACAGTATGGAAGAAGTGTACGAAAGTGATGTTGGATTTTTAGGGAACATCCCCATGTGATCCACACATTGTTAATTGGCTGCTTTGGTGTCACATTATGTATTGAGTTGGATTTTTGGGTTATTTATGGATATCTGGCTGACAGGGCTTGTTCCTTCGCTGGTGTTGTGTGCTTAGGGGGTTGCACCAACAATGAAAGATATATTGTAATAGATTTGGGTCCTAACCTATCTTACTTGGGACCAAATCATGTTAATTCAAGAAGTATGTTTATGAGTCATCTAGTTATGTGCTTTGAAATGTTTTGTCCACATGTTTCCTTGATGTCGACTTAGGTTGATGTGCACTAGACATGTAAATGGTATTGGATCACATTGAAAGAAGTTCCAAGAGTTTTTCTTTGGTCCTCTTTATCTTTTGGATAGGACTACATTATGTTTTGGTGGTTGACCAGTTAATTTCATTATTTATCCTTTTCCTAGTTGACCTAATTGAAGCTTTGAAGTGTTGTGATGGATATAAATTCAAGATCATTTTGGATGCAATAGTGTGGAGAAGTGTACAATGTGAAGAAGTGTGTGTGCAAATTATATTGAATATCTAGTAATGATAGTGCTAAAGTGTGTGAAAGGAAAGATCAATTGTACTATAATGCCTCAGTCAATAGAGTGTTATGTTGGCAATCATTGTAATTCTCTCTAAATCATATTGTATCCTGCTCTGAGATAGTGAATCTCATTAGGTCCCTATATCTTGCTCTTGAAGTCATGTTGTCTTTTATTTAGCAAGTACTCTATATCTTTCTCTAAGGAAGTGAGCCTTCTTGCAAGTCTTTTTGGTAGTGAGCCTTATATTGTGAGTTAACTCTCACCATGTTTTTCTCTCATTGATTTTTCCATGTAAATTTGGTGTTCTCCTTATGTATGTGTGTGTTCTCTATTTTTCATTGATGTTGATCTGGTTAGATGTAGAATTTTTATATCTTTCATTGTTCAAGAAATGTTGAAGTTTTAATAATGATTCAAACAACTATATCATTCTTTGTTACTATTTTGATTAAAGTTTTCTTGATTTGGTAAATAAGGTTGTCTTGTGACAAAAGAGTTAAGTTTTGGAAGGGATTAAGTTTTGATAAGACTGATTCACCCCTCTCTTGATCTTTGGAAGTGTTCAACAATTGGTATAAGATTCAAGTTCCTATGTAGAAGCTTATCTTGAGAAAAAAATTTGGGATGGCACATGATGGTTCATACAAGGGTCCTAGATTTGATGGGACTAATTACTCCTTGTGGAAAATACGAATGGAAGGAAACCTAAACTCTCTTGGGTTTGGTGTGTGACAATTAGTCAAAAGTGGTTATACTGAGCTCCTACCACTCCTCTTATAGTTCCAGTTGAAATTAGACTATATTCAATGCAATGTCAAAGCCAAGAATGCTATTTTGTGTGAATTAGATGATTTAGAACTTTTGAAGGTGATGAATTGTGGTTATGCCAAAGATGCTTAGGAAAAGCTTGGAAACATTAATGAAGGAGACACTAAAGTGAAGAAATCTAAGATGAAGATCTTTACAAGTAGATTTGAGACTCTAAAGATGAAATTGGAGATGAACACATTGCAAGTTATATACTTCGGGTACAAGAAGTTGTCTATGACATCTCTAGATTTGGTGGAGAAGTGAAAGAAAGTGAAATTGTAAATAAGGTTATGAGATCTCTCCTAAAATCCCAGAGTCATAAAGTGTCTACCATTGAAGAATCTAAATACTTGGATCAATATTCAGTTGATGAAATGTTTGGTACTCTTCCTACCTTTGAGATGAGAGAGTTTGGTCAAGATCTTCCAAAGAAGGAAGTTGATTTCATAGCCAACAAAAATATTGAAGATGAAGTTTCTAATCAAAATGATGACCTTGATGAGGTTGAAGCAAATCTTTTGAGAATATTGAAGAAAGGTAATGGAAAATACAAAGGTAAGTTACCATTCAAGTGTTTAATTGTGGAAGAATAGGTCATCTTGCATCTAAATACCCTTATAAAGAATCAAATGATAGCACTAAAATAGATAATATTAAAAAGGGTAGATATATTCAAAAGAAAACAATGGTTTCTCTGAAGGCGGGGAGAATGACTCAAATGATGAAACTCTCTTTATGGTTTTTAATACTATTGATTCAAAGTGTAATATTGATAAATACAAGGAGTTTGGCTCCTTAAGTGATGAGTATATGTTTTCCTTTGATCTTGATCTAGAATCTATGGAACCTGAAGGTTGGAACTTCAATTCAGATGATTGGGGAATAGAGTTTGAAGGAAAACTTTGGTCAACTTTGAAAGACCTGAATGAAGCAAGGGAACTAAATCAGAAATATGAATGCTTCAATGCTTGCATGCAAAATCAAAGGAAGAAAATGAAAAATTGAAAATACAAGTTGAAAAAGGAAAAGATTGTGAAATCAAACTACAAGGGGTACAAGGTATGATCTTTGATTTAAAAATAAGGGTTGAAGACGACAAGAGGATTGAAGATTGCTTGAATTTATCAAGCTCAATGACAAGGTTGTTGAATGTTTAAAGATTGAGGAGGAAATTATCACTCTAAGGAATTCCTTGAAAAGAGAAAAAGAACAAATTGACAAAGGAGAGAAGTCTAGTACTGAGGATAGCTCAAAAACATTTGAAAGGCCGGAAACAAAGGAGGAAAAATATTACACTGAAGACTCTAAAAAGAATGGCTATAGAGATGCAAAGACTATTCATTATGGAAAGAAAGAAAGAGGGTCCAATCCTGACTAAAAGCAAAAAGAATTAAAAAGTCCTCCATCTGCAAAACAGCATGCTCCTTCCAGGTTCAATCAACCCTTTGAAGGATTCTATTTTTCTTACAATATTTTTGGGCATAAGGTTATTGATTGTAGAGTTAGACAGAGAAGGAATAATAACATGGTTAGAAGGTCATTCATGCCTCAAAGAAAAAATACTATCTTTTTTCATGGATATTGTTATGCTTGCAACAACTATGGTCACAAGGTTGATGAGTGTAAATCCAAGGTGAAGAAAAAGAACCTTGTTCCATAGCACAACATTATGTCCTATAAATGCAATAATATGGGACATAAGAAAAAATACTACAAAAGTGGCTTTGTTAAGCCACTAGGTCAAAAAAAGGTTAAATCCCATAATCAACAAAAGAAGAGAAATAAAAAGGTCTAAAAAGAAGATCATAAGAAGAAAGATGATACTACACTTGTGCACTCTACACAAGATTCTAAAACAAATTGTGATAGAGCATTATCTTAAGGGGAGATTTCACTTGTAGAATATTTTTTCCCCTTGAAAAGAAACAGGTGTTGAAGATTTTAGTATGAAAGATGATTTGAATTAGATCAGCCAATGTGTAGATCTACTATGCATAAATGGACCTTCATTGAAAATCTCGATGAAGGTAGATGGTGTGTGAAGGTTGATACACTTGTTCTGATTGATTCCATTCTAGTTTGGTGTACCACACATAACGATAAAGTTTTAGAAGAATAAGGCATTCATGGTGCATTCTCTTTGGTGAAGTCAATGTATTTTGGTCCGCTCTCTATAGAAAAGGGTTTTATCTTGCAGTCTATAAGTTAAGTTAATCAAGGTGTCAAGGCATAATATCCAAGCTTTCAAGTCTTTATACCTACTGAAGTGAAAGTTATTAGTGACAGAGTTTCAAACTAGCATAGTGAAGAAACATTGAAGGCTTGTTAGAATGCTCTGTATTCTTCTAAAAGTAAAGTCTTGTCTATATAGATCTATGGAGATGTTCAATACATGCAATCTTGATGTATGAGATGATTTGGTATGCCACAAAGATCTATTTTTAGATAACTATGTGATATAATTCCTATCTAGTCTTCAAAGCATATGATATCAATTACATGAATTGGTCTAGTTTTTAGGTTTTCTTTGCATGTGACCTAGTTTGGTTGCCATATTTCAAGCCAATCCTAATCAATCTCATGAGAAAGTTGTGAAAAGAATCTTTAGATACTTGAAAGGTACTCCAAATTATGGATTATGGTACAAAAAGGATCAAAATTTCTCTTTGAGTGCCTATATAAATGTTGATTGGGTAGGCTATGTTGATGACTGGGTAAGTACAAGCAGAAGTGCATTCTTTTTGGCAAATAGATTGGTCTCATGGTTTAGTAAAAAGTAGGATTCAATGTATTTTTCCACAGTAGAAGCATAATATATTGCTGCAACATCTTGCTATACTCAAGTGCTTTAGATGAAGAAGACTTTGAAGAATGTGAAGGTGGATTATGATGAATCTATTCCTATAG
>VDFB02047230.1:181111071-181268826 GCA_007258455.2 Sequoia sempervirens
GACTAGATTTTTTACTTTTGATACTGTAGGAAACTTGCTAACAATTTTGAATGATAAATTCATTATGTGGGCCATGCAATGAATGCCAAGCATGTATGGTGCACAAGTAGTTTGTAACTTTGTGCAAACACTAGTCCTTTGACCTTTCATCACTATAGCTCCATCACCTCCTACACACAAATTTTTCACAGTTGTCAACTCATCCATACCTACAATTTCATTCAAATATTTTTTCACTAGTTCAAATATATTTTGCACTATTGAATTGTCTTCATTTTATGAACATAGAGAAGATGAGCTTGGCGAGCATGTTGTTGTACAATATACAAATGCATACAGACCCAAAAAGTATTGTCTACTGTAGTAACTTCATCTAAAGATAATGTGATGAAATTTGACTCTTTTACTTTATCCTTTAAATCTTCCTTTTCCACTATAGCAAGACAATTTTCCCAATCCCATCCAGCGTTTACTAACCAATGTGACAAGCGATAGTGAGGAACATTCAAATAAGATAATAAACTAGAATATTCTAGGCAGTTTGTCATAGGATGCCCTCTGGACAAAATATGAAAAACAACACTCATCTAAACAGTTTTTGACAGATTTTCTCCTTCCATTTCTTTTCCAAATTGAACCTCAAGTGTACCTTTACATGCAGTAATGTTCGACATTATTTTTTCATGCTCTTCATAATCTGCGACATACTTAACATGAAGACATTCTTCCTTTGATTTCCATCGTACAACTAATTCTTCCTTTTTGTTTATGATTTGTTTTTCATAAAATTTACCGATATGCTTTTCTATAGTGTTAATCTTTAGCTGCAATGTCTTGGCTCTTCCAAATTTCCAACTACAAATCTTACATTTGGCCAATGTTTCCTTTTCAATATCGTTTGCATTGCCAATCCCCACTGGTACCATGAATGGGTATTTTGACAACCAACCAAGTTGAAAACACCTTGTCATTTCCCACTCGTGCCCCTTTTTGGTTTATTTTTCCTTTTCTTGCTACCAACATCATCATCCTCATCCAAGTCAATTATCTCATTCTAGCTAACCGGGCCTAGGGTATCACTTGGAACATCTTTTTTGCGGTATGGCTATCCTAATTTTGATACATTTTGATTTTAAGTTTGGGCATTTTGATGGCCTCGGATCTCTTACCACCCTTAAAAGGCGACAGAGTCTCTTCACCACCACGAGGAGTAGAAGAGTGCAGTAGTAGGAGTCTCTTCACCACCACAGCGGGGAGAGCCCGAAAGTGGCGGAAGTGGCGAGGAGACTCTTCACCACCATAAGAGTAGCGGTACTTACCCTTGCTGCTCGAGTCGCTCCAACATATTGATCCTGATTCACTTTCGACATATTCATCTCTCACTTTAAATAAAAACTAGAAAACAATGTCTTCTTGTTTAAGGACAAAGAATAATAATATAGATCCCATTACCTACTCAATATCATCTTTAAGATTGAAGAAAGAATGGAACAGAGATAAAGAAAACTTATTATTATAACTAATAACACTATGAAGAAATGATCACTCACCTTTAAGTCTACGTTTTCGGCTTTGGCTGACTTCCGAATAAATGACACTTTCGATTGTATTTATTTCTATTCATGGAATGGATTAATAATAAATCACATATCAAATTCAATACCATGGAATACAATATAAAATTTTTGGCTTTTCCTAAACTTAGTTGCTAGTTCTCAGAGTTATATAACCTTGTTGTGGAGTTCTAAATTTTCATAACTTCTTGATTCCCAACTCCAGTTTGTTCACTTTGTTGAGTTGCAAGTCTTTCTTGGTCATCTTTCTACTCCGGTGGGTCGAAGGTTTTGAAAACTTGAAAACTTCAAAGTTTGGTTCCCACAACTTCTAAAGGTTCACTTTGTTCAAGCAAGAATGGAAAGAGATAAAACTTATTATTATAACTAATATAACACCATGAAGAAATGATCACTCACCTTTTTAAGTCTACATTTTACGGCTTTCTTTGATTTGAATATGGAGAAGTAAACCTCAAAGCTGGGAACAAAATGTGTAAGAATAAATGACACTTTTCGATTATTATTTATATCAATTTATGATTCCATATTTGGTGAATTAGGGATTTTTAAATGGTATATTAAAAATTTGGCCGAATCCTAGCGATGTATACAATGATATGTATGTAATTTTCAAGGTGAAATGTGTCCTCAAATATAATTATTTTTTAATGTTATTGGAAAAATAAGTCCTCATGAGCAACTATTTATAAATTTTAATTGGTGAAATAGGTCTTCACAAGAAACTATTCGTAAATTTTAATTGGTGAAATGGGTCCTGATACAATGTTGTTTTAATAGTATTGGTGAATATATAGGTGTTTTATTAAATGCTTTCGGGATTCCAGGCGAAAATATTAGTCGGTGCAATTGAAACATGTAGTTTGACAATGGCGAATTTATTGCTAAAATATGCCTCATAAAAAAAACTCATTGATGAATGGGAATGCATTGGACCTATACTTCATAAAATCCAAGTGATTTGGACACCCTATTGGGAGAGAGAATTTGCCAATTGGCGAAGATTCGCCACTAAAGTTTTCCCTACCTAAAAGACCAATTAGGTTTGTTTTCCAAAGGAAGACCTCTAGAATTTCACCACCAACTTTTACAAACCTCTCAAACCTTTAAACCAGTCAACAAAAAGACAAATTCTTTAGGTTTTAAGGCTCCAAACCTTTTCCCTATCGTTGAACCAACAAACCCTCTTTTTCACTATTTGTAGGTAGGGTTTATTCAAACACTAAGTTCCCAACCTCTTACAATCTTAAAATTTTCTCAAACACATTTTATTATGCTTTATTTCACTCAACTTATCTTGACACATCCTCCACTCATGCCCTTTTAACAAACTCCCTCACAAAACCTTTAATTTCTTCTCCAAATGCATTACAAAACCCTTAGGACAGTCACAACCTCTTCCCATAACTCATCATAAAGACTCTACCCTATGTTCTACCACCCTAGAGCCTTCATGTTTATGCCCATTCCACAGATATATAGTAAGCACAATAGTGGAATGGTCTTATAACATACTTAAGACCTCAAAATCAAAACTCTGCCCTATAGGCCTGTCAACAACAATTTGGAGGAAAGCTAACTTAAATTCAATGAACCACCATCAGTATTGATGCAAAAAAAATATAGGACAATTATTCAAAAAAATTTAGAGTTGTCTACACAAGTTCCTAATGTATGGTCGTGTACAAACACCTGCAAGATCAAATTTTGATACAAAAACACAAAAAATTGCGAAAGAATAGGGATATTTTGTATGGATTCTCCTTCACAAAATGTTCAACAACCTTATACATCATTTGAGGGCATGTATTTAAACATGATTCAGCCAACTACTTCCCTCCAACCGACCAACTGACTTTTAAATTTCCCCATGACCGCTGAGTTCCCTGAATTTTGTATTTTTGCATTACAACATTGGTAATTTTTTGACAACTTTGGCATTTTCCCAATTTTGGACCCCAAAATTTCTAAAAACCATTAAACATAACTCAAAACAATATTATATGATCTCCTAAGACCTTATTTATAAAAATCTAAGACTCAAAACTCCAAATTCAAACTAGGACCCACCATTACAAGTTCTTGCATTTTATGCATCATTGACAACATTGTGTTGCTTTACAAAATGACCTCCTACATATATTATAGTGGTCTATTGGGCCTTATTGCTACACTTTAATACCAAAAAATCCTAAGACAACCTATTTCCATTCAAACCCAAACAAATTCAAATGAGCTTTGAGTGGTGCTCCTGCACCATGCAACCACCTTTGAATTCTTCACAAGTCTCTTGGAAATAAACTTTATACCACTCCAACTTTTGTTCTACACCTCCTTGGTCTTCACTTTCTCTCTTTCTCTTCCCTTGTAGTATACTTTGTTGTCCTTCAATTATTTCTCTAAAATCATACTGCCTATCACTTAACATTGCTCTCTTTTTCCTTGACTTCCCTATCACACATCTCTTGACTCTTCCTTTGCTTTGGATTTTCCTAGTACCTACTCTTACACCTGCACACTCACTGTTTTCAATATTGTATTCATCTACTTCTCTATTACCTCTATCTTCACACTTCACCTTCTCCTTTCCTTTCACTTTTATACTCAGATATCCTTTCTCTTTAATCTCTACCCTATCAGACTTGTTTGCCTCTATACTTTCAGCTTTTGGTTGCCCTGCAACATGTTACCAACTATTGGAAAAACATTGTCCCAACCTCTATTTTGTCTCACTTTTTCAACTTACCTTCTATCTTCTCACCTTTTCCTTTCTCAAACTCATTCCTCTTCACCTTGTTTTCACTCTCTTTATTGTTTCCTATGATTGTGGTAGCCTACATATTCATTGTCTTATCCTTTTCTGACCTTGAAGTGGCTGCTAATGTCTTCTTCCCTTCTTTTTCATAACTTACAAACCTTTCAAACTCTTTCTTTCCAAAGGTAATAATGTTAGCTTCCTTGTTTTTTTGTTTTCTACCCTCCTACAATGGAGTTAGGATAAAATTGATACCATCCTTCAAAACCTTATAAGTGTTAGCTCTCCCATCATAAATAGAGTGACTATCAAATTGCCATGGTCTACCAAGGAGTAAATGGAAACAACTCATTGGTAAGATATCACAAAGTACTTGATCCCTATATGCACCAATTTGAAATTCAGCTAATGCTTGCTCCTTAACAAGAGTTGATTGATCATTACTCACCCATGAAGCATGATATGGCTTTTCAAGAGGGATCCTTTCTAGCTGCAACTTGTTAACCATTTCACAAGAAACAATATTATCTGTAGACCCTAAATCAATCACAATTTTACACACCTTACCTTTGCACTTGCAAATTGTTTTGAACAATTTCCTTCTTTGAGCCATCTCCATCTCCTTGGATGCTTGATACAAAGTTCTTCTTACCATCATATTTTCACCAACTTCAGGTACAACACATAGAGTTTTTGAACTTGAACTTTCACATTCATCCTCCTGCACAATCTGAGCTCTTCTTTCATTCCTCTTTTCTCCACTACTTGATGAAGCACTAAGGTTTTTAGGACATTTGCAAGCAGGGTGACCATACTCATTACATTTATAACACCTTCCTGGAAATATGTTAGGATTCCTACCTCCATATCAGCCTCTTGATCCCTTGAATCCACCTTTGAAATCTGCAAATGATTCTTGGCCTTTTTGTGCATCACCTTGACTCTCATTGATTTGTCTTGAAGAAGTAAATCTGCCTCTACCTCTTGAAGTGCTGCCCCTTCCTCTTGTTGATTTTTCTTGTCTCCTTTTGACCTATTCTTCTTCTCTTATTACCATCTAATAACATTCTTTAATGGTTTTTGGATTAAGAAAACTTATCTCATCTTGGATGTTAAATCTCAACCCACTAAGGTACTTGGCTACTTTATCAACATCATCTACTACATGTCCAACCCTTATACTCAATTTGTAAAACTCATTAGTTTAGGTCTTTACATCCATCTCTCTTTGCTTTAAATCTTGAATTTTCTTTGACATCTAAATGGCATAATCTTTTGGCAAAAAAAATCCTTTTAACTTTGCTACCACCCTATCCCATGAAGAAATATTTGACTTACCTCTTCTTCTCCTCTCTTCCTGTTCATAGTCCCACCAAACTAATGCATTCCCCTTCAATTCAATCTTGGCTATCTTCACATTTTCATCATCAGAAACTTCTTCACATTCAAAGAAATATTCTAAAGCAGAAATCCAATCTAACAAATATTCTTCATCTAAACTACCATCAGACATTGGTAATTCAACTTTTACCTTATGCTTGTTACCTTTTACTGCCTTCAAAATCCTTGCCATCTTCTATTCTTTAGCATCTAATTATTCTTCAAAATCTTCAAATTCTTCATCTTCTTCATCTTTAGTTTCACTATCTTCACTCAAAACCATTCCTCTCTTTTTTCCTATCTCAACATCTTCCAACCTTGCTACAAATCTCTTTTGAAGTTTTTTCATCTTTCTTATCTCCCTTTCCATCTTTTCTTCCATCTCTTGCATCTTTCTCACTACATTATCCTTCTTTGGAGACATCTTATCAATTTGTCTATTCAAATTCTTTCTTCCTTTTCTTCAATCAACAACTTTCAATCTTCCATGAACCTGTGTCATGTGCTTTGATACCAACTAATGTAGGGATAGAATTTATTTCACCTAAACAACACAAACAAGTTAGAGAAAACAACAATCTAACTCTCAAACCCTTAAGAAACACCCTTCTCAATTTTACTCAGCCTTGCCAACTAGGTCTATAGAACGAGTCTCCTCCACTTTTCTCCTCAATGGTTCTCACCACAACCAAACTCTTAATTGTTTTAAACACCCTTAAATTCCCTCTTAAACATATTTCAAAACCCCTTAAGGTCCCCTTTGAACAATTCTCACAAACCCTTGAACTACACTGCCCTAAAAGACCAATTAGGTCTGTTTTCCAAAGGAAGACCTCTAAAATTTCACCACCAACTTTTACAAACCTCTTAGACCTTTAAACCAATCAACAAATAGAAAAATTCTTCAGGTTCTAAGGCTCCAAACCTTTTCCCTATTGTTGAACCAGCAAACTCTCTTTTTCACTATTTGTAGGTAGGGTTTATTCAAACACTAAGTTCCTGACCTCTTACAATCTTAAAATTTCCTCAAACACATTTTATTATGCCTTCTTTCACTCAACTTATCTTGTCACAGCCTCCACTCATGCCCTTTTAACAAAATCCCTCACAAAACCTTCAATTTCTTCTTCAAATGCATTACAAAACCCTCAGGACAATCACAACCTCTTCCCATAACTCATCATACAGACTCTACCCTGCATTCTACCACCCTAGAGCCTTCATGTTTATACCCATTCCACAGAGATATAGTAAGTACAGTAGTGGAATGGGCTTATAACATACTTAAGACCTCAAAATCAAAACTCTGCCCTGTAGGCCTGTCAACGACAATTTGGAGGAATGTTAACTTAAATTCAATGAACCACCATTAGTATTGATGCAAAAAAAGATAAGACAATTCTTCAACAAATTTCAAATTTTTCTACACAAGTTCCTAATGTACGGTCACGTACAAACACCTGCAAGATCATATTTTGATACAAAAACACATAAATTTGCCAAAGAACAAGGATATTTTGTATGGATTCTCCTTCACAAAATGTTCAACAACCTTATACATCATTTGAGGGCATGTATTTAAACATGATTCAGCCAACTATTTCCCTCGAATCTACCAATTTACTTTTAAATTTCCCCATGACCGTTGAGTTCCTTGAATTTTGTATTTTTGCATTACAACATTGGCAATTTTTTAACAACTTTGGCATTTTCCCAATTTTGGACCCCAAACCTTCTAAAAACCATTAAACATGACTCAAAACAATATTATATGATCTCCTAAGACCTTATTTATCAAAATCTAAGACTCAAAACTCCAAATTCCATCTAGGACCCACCATTACAAGTTCTTACATTTTATGCATCATTGACAACATTGTGTTGCTTTACAAAAATGACCTCCTACATATATTCTAATGGTCTGTTGGACCTTATTGCCACACTTTAAGACCAAAAACTCCTAAGACAACCTCTTTCCATTCAAACCCAAACAAATTCAAATGAGCTTTGAGTGGTGCTCCTGCACCAGTGTGAGTTTAGAAGTACAGAGAGTTGCATACATGCTCTCTTGAATTAATGAATGTCAAAATAACTATATTAAGGTCAACTACTCTACAATTAAATCAATTTAACCAAGTTAAGATGCTATGGAATATTAGGAAAATGTGAAGACAAAGGTGCAAGTTACGTGATAAGTTTATTGGTAGTAATATTCTTGTTAGCACACTCTACTCAAGACATTTGTAAGAATTTAGAGCCAAACATTTATAAAACTAGACCAAAGGAGTTGATCAACAAGAACCTATAACTAATTAAACTATGAGTTATTCCTCATTCAATATAATATTATCAAATAATGTTAGACTTTAGAAGTCGCATTATGCAAAGGTGGAATGATGTATATGTGTTAGGATGTGAACCTATGTTGTTTAAAAAAAATGCAATTTTTGTGTTAGATCCACATTAAAATATGGGTATGACAAGAAGGTCTAGACTAAAGAAGATTGGGAGGCATCGTTGGATGCTCTACTAAAGAATTGGGACCCAATCAATTAAGCTTTCCTTGGGTCCTTGGTTTTGTTTCTTTTAGTTGCTAGTTTTTTTTTCTCTACTTCTATTTTCTTTTTTGTTGTTCTATTTCAGTTAAGCTTGCATGCCTTGTAGTTTCATTTGTTAGTGTGAAAAGTGTCTTTATGAATCTAGTTATCTTTTATATAGTTCCTACGCCTAGTAGTCTTATTCACACTAGCTTAAGTTCACCTAGTGTTTTAGTTGTCTCACCTCATAAACACTTGACACATGTCTTCACACTTGTCCCAAGTGTTCTACATGTGTCACATCACTTGGAGGGTAAGTTAGTGTTTCTATTTCACCTTCCTACCTCCTTTTTGTTCTATATAAACAAGGAGTGTTCATTGTATTCTACACATTCTATGATAGTTATTTGGCTTTTACATTGTGCTTGATTCACTTCATGGTAGATTGAATATTACATTCATTATTTGCTGCTCCAACATGGCATTAGAGCATTGAATTGCAAGTTATTTCTTATTTTTTGGTGAATCAAGTTTCTTTCCCTATCAATGAAGCATCATGGAGGCAAATGGACCTCACTATTGCATCCCAAAGGTCCAAGAAACAAAGAATTACCTTTTGTTTCACAAAAAATGATAACTTTGAAAATTTGCAATTTTTTTGGAACTATACCTTGTTATATTGTACAATACCATACAAATTTGTACTGTATAGATTTTTATCAAAAATTTATTTGTTTTTAGTAGAGGGCTAAATCACCCTCTAATTACCCCTATTTTGGTCAAATTTTGTTTTTTACAAGAAACCATGGAAAATTTGGCCTATTTTGTAGGTTTATCATGTTTTGCCACAGGCAAGGATTTTAGCTCCTAGTGTGGTGATTTAGTCGTACAAATTTTAGCAGAGGCCGATTTCATTAGTTTGATTGTTTAAGGTCAGGGTTACTCATTTCATCAACAAGAACAACCATTGAAATGAGTCCTTCCTTATTTTTGACATACAGACCTTTACACGCCCCTCCACGACCTCAAGAGTCGTTCACACAGTACTGCCCACTTTTCCATACTTGTGTGGCTTGCATTGTCTTTCACTACCTCATCAAAGAGGTATCATATATTTGACTTCTTCATCCATGATTGTGGTTCCTTACCTTTGGTTGAGAGGTTTCAGGATTTTTCCTTGCCTTTGTCTCCAGTAAACCTAAACACATCTTTGTTAATCATGCACTATTTCAAATTGTAAACTGTGCTTCTACTACCTTCAAATTTTTTTTCTTCACCTTCTTATGTGGCATCAAAATCTACATGCACTTCTCAGATGTCCCTCAACTCCATAGTAGATTCATTCAAAGGCACTTATATCTCCTTGCATGGGAGCTACCCTTCACATGGCATCACTTCCCCAAGGGACTCCTCCAACTAGCAACTTTGTGAAACTCCATCGACACTTAGCAGCTTAATCCCTTTCTTGGCATTTGTTGTCTGATTACAATTGTTATTCCTTAGCTATTTTTACACAAATATGTTAGTTTTTTTAACAACCTCTACTTTAATCATTTCCACAAAATGTTCAAGCTATAGGTTAGTTAAATTCTCATATCTCTAACTAGAAAACTTTATGCCATGATTATTGTTTGTCAAAGGGTGGTTTTCTTCTTTTTACAATAACTAGCAAATGGAGCATCAAAAATTTGAAGTGTGAATAATCATTAGAAAGATCTTTACAAGCTCGACATTTTTATGTCAAGACATTTTCAAGATTGTACCTATTTAATCTCTTTTTTAACCTTCAAATATAAGTGTATTTTGTGCATTTTTTGACGAGACATAACTTTCACTTCATTTATAAAAAAAACACTTCTTTTTTTTAAATTCATCAAAATTTCACAAGGATTCCAAATTTATAATGAAAATTTGGTTTAGGAAATCCCATTTTTCATTATTTGTAAAAATATCCATGAGTTATAAATGGATGATTTGGCTTCCAAACTCGACACAAACTTGTAATTCTTGTTTTGTATCTTTTTAGAGGCATCTAATTTAAGATATAATACAATTTTGGGGTCAAGTGTCTTGTTATACGTGCATCATGGATCCTAAAATCAACTTGTTAACTCCACATAATTTCCACACATTGAAAGTCAAAGTACAATAATTACTTCAATCTAAGGGATTATGGAAAATGGTTACTAGACAACAAATTCAATTTACTATGGAGTTTGAGTAGTTTACTTATCCAAACAAGTTAGATGAAACAATAAGAATAATAGTTGTTTTTTATAATTTGGAATTCCATATTTCTAGTTGTACAACTTCTAAGAAAATGTGGAACAAATTTTATGATCTCTTTGGTAAAGTTGATGAATTCAAGGTTCTATAATTAGATGTTGAATTAACAACATTGTCTCAAGATGCCTTCTCTTCTATTGAAGATTTCTTGGTTTAGTTTAATATAATTATTTGCTTTCTAGGCTTCAAGGTTGTGATAAAATAAAATGATTTTTGGAAGATTAAATTAATTATCCACCAAACAAGGTTTGTCGGCACAGACAACCAACTGACCAAGAATCAACCCAACTGTCCAACATCATCTTCAACTGCCTTATGTCGTCCATGCCTCTTATCTCACCTATCCATCATAAATGTTGTAGCTAACTCTGATCTACAGTGGACATAGTATTTATGATGTATTTGGCTATAAATTGAATCAATAAGAAGATAATATTAGAGCTCAGTTATGAGTTTCTCCTCCAATCCATGTTTTTAACAAAAATAAAGAGTGTCTTCTTGATTTTGTCAAAGTTAAGAGGTCATTATTAGATATTTTCTTCTTCCTTTTACTCTACCATGGATACTCTTGGAACAACACATGTAATTTCATCTTTTGAATATTTTTATGATAAACTTACAAGAGAAAAATCTAAACTAATATCTATGGATGATATCACCTCTTCAAAGAGTTAGGCATTCCTTGTCCAAACATTTAAGGGAAAAGGAAAGAAGCCTTCTAAACCTAAGGCAGAATCAACTTCAAAAATGAGCCATCATCTAAGAAAAATAATCTAGTCAATGCATAGCCACATCTTCTACAGAGTTAGGAAAGAAGCCTTGTAAGTCTAAAAAGACTCTCTATTTTACTTTTTTTGTGGATTACAAAATCATGATAGAAAATTTTGTCATAAGAGGATTGTAGCTTTGGAAGAGGTCATAGAAAGACATAACATTGATCTTCCTAAACCTACTAAGGAACATTCCCTTATAGCTAGAGGTTTGGATTCATCCAAGGACAGTTGGATAGTTTACTCCAAAGCTTCACACCATATGACTCACCCATAGGATCTTTTAACATCTATTTGTGATAACACTATTTCTCATATTTCAATGGGAAACTCTTCATAGATTCTAGTTATGTGGTCATGTATAGTACAGTCGACAAAGGGTATCATTGAGGATGTTCTCTATGTTTTTGAGATTTCAAAAAATCATTTTTCAGGTCACCATATTTGTCATACTGGTGATGGAAACATAGTTGAGTTTTCACCATATGATGTAGTTATTCGACAACTACATCTTCTAGAGAGGATTATTGCTTTATGCAGAGCAGATCATGGATCTTGGTTGTATATGTTTCATGGTTTTTAGTCATCTTTTGGAGCATCACATATTGCCCATGCTGACTCTTTGAGTAGACTTTAGCTCGAGAGGTTTGGACACCTCAATTATAGCTATTTTCAACAATTGAGTACTAAAAATATGGTACTTGGATTCCTTAGGGTGTCTTGCAGAGAGTGCATTTTTAAGTTGTATACTTGCAAATCATCATCAAGATCCCTTTTCAAAGGTAAGGTCAATTGTTCTACTACCTTACTTGAGTTGGTTCATAGTGACTTCATGTCATTTCTAAATTCTTCATTTTTAGGAGCCAAGTATGTACTCACTTTTATTAATGATTAATCTTGTCACACTTGGGTGTTTCTTAATTACAAAAGTGATGTCTTCCACACTTTCAAGACCTTCAAGGTGTTCATGGAGAAGTAATCACGTTCTTCCATTTAGCAGATCTGCATAGGTAATGGGGGCAATATGTGAACTAGGCCTTTATGGAATATTATCTTGAACATGGTATTCAACATAGTATTCAGTTCCCTATACTCCTCAATAGAATAGTGTTATTGAAAGAAAGAATAGATCATTAAAAGAGATGGAAAATTGTATGCTTTAGTCTAGGTCTATGGCCCCATCATTTTGGGCTAAAGCTATCAATTATTCCACCTATATTTAGAACCAAAATCCCCTCAAGGTGGTTTAGAACCTCACTCCAAAGGAGGCTTGGTCCAAAATCAAGCCTAATGTTTCCTTCTTTAGAGTATTTGGTAGTGAAGCTTGGGAATTTATATTGGATGGTCAACATAAGACAACAAAGAGGAATATTCAACAATACATCTTTGTTGGTTATTGTGAGGATGCAAAAGCTTATAGGCTATTTGATCTTATCACTAGGGATGTCCACTTTCATAGAGATTTCCAATTTGACAAGTATTTCACACAAAAATATCCTCCATCATCTTCTTCCTCACTACCTACTCCACCTTCTTCCTCTCATCATGATACCTTAGTTCTTGAGGGTATTGTAGATGATGGTCCTGATCTACCACTGCCACCTCCTATCACTCATGTTTTTCCCAAGTGGGCTAGAAGTGTTGTTGAGGAGGCTATTTCTTTAGTTGGTGATCCTTCATCCTCTAGACACACTTGTTCATATAATTCCAACACTAGTCTTTTGATTCATGTTATATCTCCAAACTCATAGAGCTTTTCAAAGGATTTTGGTATTCTAGATTTCGATAGTTCTATGTCATAGGATTATTCTTCATTGATGAAGAATAATACATGGGATTTAGTTACTCTTCCTAAGGGAAGAAAGATGGTTTGATGCAAGTGGGTGTATCACACCAAATATTTAGTTGATCATTTTATTGAAATATACAAGGCACATCTTGTGGCTAAGGTTTTTTCATAGGTTGATGGTATTGAATACTCTAAGATATTTTCCTCTATAGCCAAGATGGACTCAATTTACCTTGTTATTTCTATTGTTGTATCACATAGATGGCTAGTTTATTAGATGGACATGAAGAGTTCCTTTCTACATGATGATCTTCATGAGGAGATCTATATGGAGCAACCTCAAGGTTTTATCTAAGAATATTCATTTATTTGTAGGTTATGTGATTATTTATATGGTCTCAAGCATGCTCCTAGTGCTTGGTATGAGAAAATTGATGGTTTATTGCTTGCATCTAGTTTCACTTGCTTCCACTCAAATCATATAGTTTACATTCAGAGACATGGAGATAAAATTTTGATACTAGTTGTTGATATGGATGTTATACACACCAACATGCAGATAAATCTTTGTCAAATGAACAAAAGAACCTATCTATCTTGAAAGAATCACTAAGATTTTTTAGTTAAAGATGATATTAGCTATCCTAAGGCTTGGAAGTGTTAGGTCTTGATGTAATAGGTTCACTCTAGCTTTTTTGTGCAAAAATGTTGTTAATCATGAGGGGCCTATGGTTTTTCAACTCAATAATAGTAGTACCAAACAAAGTAACATAAAGATTTAACAAATTCAACATATGTATTACTCCACAATTTCATGAATCTAAATCATTTGGAGGAAATATTTATGAATCCAAACCATTTGGTAAGAAAATACTAACATATAATTAAAGAAAAGCATGCAAAGATCCTAAAATTTAAGGTCTCCAAGCTATTATCCATGTATACACAAAGAAATGAACTAAATCAAAGCAAAAACCACTATATACTTCACCATATTGCTTCATAGCTACACATAGAATGATGAAATAAGTTTAAAGAAGATAAATGTGTTGGAGATTGTTTTGATTGGAGGTGAAAAATGGGTTTTGAAGGGGCCCAGAGCCCTTTACAAAAAAAAAAGTAGCCAATAAAAAAAGAAAACAACAACACACAACAATTAGCCCAATGACAATGAACCAACAGCCAAAAAGCGGCCAAAAAGAAGGCAGTCAACAACAACACTACATATTGTTCAAAATCTCAACAACCTCCATTTCACTAGCAGTCATCTTCTACTCATTATGCACAGTATTAGACACCTCTATACCAGAAGCCCCACCCTGAGCTTTCATTTTGTTTCTAGTTCTAGCCCCCAGCCCACCAATTCTTACCTCACCACTCAAAACATTACCTTTAACACCACCCTTCTCACTAGCGCAATCCACATCCAATAGCTTACCCACAACAATAGTATCATTAGCAGACACAATATCCTTTCTCTTTTTCATAGTAATCACAGGGGAGATCACCTTGGCAGAGTCAGAAATGCCTAAAACCTTAGGGACATATCCACACTTCATCACAACATTCCACATTTTATCTATTTTATCCTCAAGGGATAAGATTCTCCCTTCCAAGTTTTGTTTCAAATTGATGGTTTCCTCTGCCACAGTATTAGCCACAGTATTAAGAGATTCCATTAGATCATTAATTTGGTTTTGGACAGAAAGATCCTCAGCCTTTCTAGCAATACCGCTATTTCTAACATTAGTCATGTTAATCTCATGGAAGAACCACTTAAAAATTTTAAACAACACATTAGCACTATCACGATTCAAGCCCAACACATCAAACAACTCCTATCTATCAAAGTTCTCAATCCCTTTCCCCACAGTAACATCCTTGTTAGAAGGACTATCATGAACCTTATTAGTATAAATATCCTTACCTTTGCCAATGGAGACAAGAGTCTTCATCTTTCGAATGGAGTAGGTGATTTCCTCCACAACAACCTTCCTTTTCATCATCCTATCCACATCCCTTTCCTTCCCCTACTTCTGCATCCTAATGTTAGCACCCAAAGAAGCCTCACCAAAGATACCTCCAACCAGGGAAAGAGGGAAACCCTTCTCCAAGAGTTGGCCAATAGTTCTCAACACCCTTCTCTTCTGACTCCCATCCTCAGTCTCCTACAATTGTCTAGTCGATGGGGGAGGAGAGGAAGCTTCCCCATAAAGTTCATTTTTGTCCTTAACCCCCTTAGAATGAACATTCACAACCACCTCATCACTGCATGTCATATAGCCCTCTTTGTCATTCGGCTTCCTTTTCCCAGTCTTACCTGGAACAAAGGAATTTGGGCCCTCCTCAAAAGAGGCATACAAATTTGAGACATAATCAACATCATCATCCCTATCAAACTTAGACTCTTTGTTCAAAATAAGCCTCCTCTTCTTAGATTTTTTACTAACCCTTTCCTCTTCCGACACCATCTCATAACCCTCTTGGGGTTTAGCAATATCTTCCTTTGGGGACACAAGAGGTTTTTGCACCTCATGAACTTTGACGTGTTCATAGATCAGGAGAATTAACCCCACATGCAGGACAGGGTTTCTGGGGTTTTTCATATGATCCTTAATCCCCGAGTCAAGCGATATCAACAAGTAGTAAGGAAAGGAAATCCATTTCTTATGCCTGAAATGGTTAAGCAAAAGGAAATGGTATGTGTTAATTTTTGTATACCTATCTTCCAAGGTGACATACCTCATAATTATTCAACAACATCATGCCACAACACTTTTAAGGAGCTCTTATAATAACCACCACTCTTTATCGTCTTCAAATCAACAACCTCATTCCATTTAAAGAATATAGACATCATAGCCTGTGATTCTTTTTTGTCTCTAAACACCTCCATACCATGCATAGCCAAGCCAGTAATTTGGGCTATTATTCTTCATCAACCATGACTTCCCTTCCACCCAAATTCAGGTTTCTCTAATTCCACCCTTGAGCAACCAGATCAGTGACCTGTGGGTTGTTACTATGTAGTTTCTCCATATACAGAGTTAAGCCACCCTTCTCTAAAGTCTCCCACACCTCCTTTTGCTTCACAGAAACGTAGGACTTTGGCTCGACACAGTTTTTGTCCCCGCCCATCGTAGAAGACTTAAAAAATAGAGGCCAAGCACAAAGAAGAAACCTCAGGAAAATAAGACAGATACCACCCAAAGTAGAATTATAAAATAAAAGACTCTAGAAACTAAGATGAATACCACCCAAAATCCATGTGAAGCCAGCAGAAGGACAGATATGAAATGATGAATTTGAACTCCAGTCCATGTGAAAGTCATCCCCCATACTTAAAACTTGAACACCCCTATTCATATTAGGCCACGTGAATAAGGACATGCACAACTCAATGCAAAATAAGATCAATAGCAACTTGAGATTAGAATTCATTACTAATAATAGTCATTGCCTCAAAAGGAATAGGATCATTTAAATCCCACTTCTTTCTTTCTCTAAGACCAAAGTTAGCAAAGAAATCAGCTAACATATTTCCCTCTCTCAATATGTGGGAGATATAAAAAGTATCAAAGGAATCCCTCACCAAGGCCTCAATAGTCCAAGATGGAGGTGAAGCATTCTTCAAATTATTTATAATGTTCAGAGAGTGACCCTCCAACTACCCTTTGCTTTGAGCCATTTTGAGTCCATGATAGGTTGCAACGATGTGTTGGAGATTGTTGCACTATGTTTTCATTATTGTTTTCATTAATGTCAACCTCTAGTGTGGTCATGTTGAGCAGTTTTTGTATTGAGTAGGTGTTGTTGATATTGTTGGTTCACTTGATTTCCAAGTGCTTTTGAGAAAATTTGAATAGAGTGTACTGTTGTCACCTAGAAATTGCACCCTATGCACAGTGATGGAAACTGAGATTTCTAGAGACACATGGGATCATTTCAAGGCTGTGGGTCACCTGAATTTGAAATGAACCTCTGGAGAAGGCCAACTTCCTTTGGGTATCACCTAAACTATCAATCTTGTAAGGAAAAAGGAGAAGGAGAATACATAAAAATAAAATTAAATCCTAAGGTGATACACCGAACTAATAAGAGCAATGGAATACTTAGGTTACACTTGAATACTAATGATGGACATGGGACCGCACAACAAGATTCTGTAGATAATGCATACAAACAGGTTTGACATGCACATACTTTCAAGAAGGAAAAGTAGATTCTCACAAATTAAAAGCACATGTGCAAAATTGAGTAAACACAGTTTGTAACCTACATGATACTATTTTTGCAAAGAAAGGCATGCTAACATGAAACAAAAGCTATAAGGAAAAGAAAGATTTCACTAAGTAGCTCAATGAATCACTTAAAAATGCACAATACTTCACAGGAATCAGAAAGCAAAAATGAACCATCAATGGTAACCAAGGTAGATTTTATATAACATGCTCCAAGTTGAGTTACAGAGGTTTGTTAATCTGAGAGAGGACTGCAAAAGGTCACAGACTTCAGAAAAACATTAGAAGAACTCCCTATACAAGAAGGAAAAAAATTCCTTATATACAACAAGTGTGTCGGCCCCTTAGGGCTTACAAAAATATCAGTGCTCAGAAAAATATATGCTCAAATTTTTTGATGAAGTTAATGCTACTTCCCGTGTCCTTGTTGCCTATGTCGGTGAAGAAACATTCCCGGAGAAGCCCTCAGACCTTTCACAGCTACCGTGTTCATTTTTGATCCTCGTGTCCACCTTTGAACCATCCCTATCGAGTGCTTTGAATGCTCCTGAGCTTAGAATAGATACATGTTGCTTTTTATTCTATTGATCTTCTTCATCTGGTTCAGCTGCCAACGATTCACTCGTACCTTTTTCTGATTAGTTGAGCATACTCCACATGGATTCTTTGGGTGGTCAACAGCTCCTTTTGTAGAATTGCATGTCAGTGAGACACTAATCATGTCTCCTCAATGCAATTAAATCCTCCTACAACCATCGACATAACATGGAACTGTCGATGAGGGCTCTTAGCAAGCCCAAAAGTCATGCCGATATCACCTTTGTTATCGCCTAGAACATCGGCAAGACATATCACTTTCGGCAAGATGTTACAACAAGCCCCTTGGAGTCATACAAAAACCTCTTTAATCGCTGAGACCTTCACCCTTCGGTAAGATCCTTTGGCAAGCAGCCCCATCTCCCTAAGCTCACTTGATTCTGTTGCCAAGACATTCCCAGGTCGCCGAGACTTCTTAGTGAGCTCAGATTGCCACACCGATGCCACTTAACTTTGTTGAGACTTCCCCCGATCGACGAGACCCTTGGAAAATTCAAAAATACTAGACTGAGGGTATAATCCCTTCAACAAGGCATAATGCCTTCGGCGAGACATTTGACTGAAAGACATTTCATTTCGGCCAGACTTTGTCTCCTTGGCATGACGTCGTACTGAATTCGCTTACTCTTCGGCGAGATCCTTCACGTCGGTGAGACTTCCTTTCTTCGGCAAGACCTTATGGTGATGTCAAAATTTCTTGACGAGGTCTTTTTATTGTCAGTGAGACTTCTACCAAAGGCAAAACACATATTGAGGCCCCCTTTATCTTTCGGCGATACCACCTCTGTTTGACGAGACATTACGGCAATTCCTCCATCCTTCACTGAAACCATCATCTCCTGCCGAGGCTTCTTCATCTGTCGGAAAGACTCCTGAGTCTCGGTGAGAGATCTTACTAAAAGCAAAACTCTACCCCAAGACCCACCATTCCATCGATGAGACATAATGCCTTTGCCAAGACATCATGGTGAAACTACTTTCTTTGGCTGAGACCACGAGCAAGTTGGGAAGAATTTATAGCGAGGTTCATTAGTCATGTCGATACCCACTTCCGTTGCTAAGACCACGCCATGTCGACAGGACATTACCCCGATGACTGGAAGCTACACTGATATCAAATATGGCTGGGAGACCTCCTGCATTCGGTGAGAGATTCTGGCGAAGGCACCAACCTTTGCCGAAATCCCATCCTTCTTGTCAGGGAGACATGACTATATCGATAAGACCATTTGCCAAGGGCACAACCCTATATCGAATGTGTCATCCCTTCGGTGAGACATCTCCTAATTGCTGAGACATCTCAGTGAACTCCAATTCTTTCGGCAACGATGGCCTTGTGAACAACGGTCGACATGACTTCCTTGCAGTGGAGAGATACACCAAAACTCACAATGATTAAAAATTCTGGCCAACTGAGACATAATGAATAGAACCCTTGTGCTAGTCGGTAAGACAACTAGAAGGTCTTGCTGACTTCCTTTCTAATGAGTTTTTCTACCAAAACTGATTAAGGCATGCTTTTCCAATGAGCTCCTTGTGAAATGTCATCATATATAGGACCTAACCCTCGATGCAAATGTCCCACTTGGCCTTCTTGAACATCTGAAACATAATTTAATCTGCCTGATTAAGCTCATAGGTGAAAATTGGGCAACATTTCTGGCGACCTTTGCTGGATGTTTGTCTGGTAAACATGGAAAACTAGTAGCCAAAACTTGTCCATTGGGCATGGAGTCATTTGATAACTCATAGGTTGACTTAAAACATCAGCTTTGTACATGGCTCAAACGCATTAGTATCTCAAGAAACATATCACTTGGAGACTTATTGAAAATAGGAAACTACTGAAGTAAAACTATTTAACTGTGTTGGAATAGCACTTAGAGAATTGAAAAAAAATTGCAACTAAACCTACCCTACACTAACTAGTAAGAAATTGGTCAAACAAAACCATTTACAAGATGACTGAAATAGCTGCCCTTTCTTTTCAAAGTATAATGTCTGGCATGCTTAAGGACAGCTAAGTAAAAATGATACACAGAAAAATGTTTAACCAGATGATGTACTACTTCTTGAAAGAGGCGAACAAGCTCACTTACCTCACTAGATAGACCATACGTATTATCAACCAAAGGAGGACAAGTGAGCTGAACATACTCTTGTTTGGTTATCAGTGCATCCTAGATATCTTCTTTCATTGTACCTTCATGTGTAGGTATAGGGTTGGTCCTTGGTGTTGTATTGGACTCTATCTTAGCTAGGTCCCTGATTGGACAACCTCTGGTAAGGGAAAAGCTTGAACCTTCCTTGCTGGCCTCTTGTTGATCTCTAAATACTTCATCTTTTCTGTGAAAAGATGCTGATTGGAGGTAATATGCAGGTTGTTCATTGGCTACTATAGTTTGATCTTCTCAAAAAATTCAACCATTATTGTCTATAGGAGGATCAACTGTTCTTTCTTTAAGCTCTGCAATGTAAAAGGAGTCTTGCTTCTTTGCATCATATGTAACAATCTCTGAAAAGAAAACATTAATGTTTTTGATGGTTGGATTTTCTTGACTAAGGAGCTGATATCCCTGTTGGATAACTGAAAACAAATCTCCAAACTATGGCTCCTTATGCTCTTTGTTCATGACAAAATACACCTCTTTAACAAAGTGGGGGAGCTCATCTAATAAGTTCATAGGTTGCAAGGCATTATCTTCAACAACTTCTTCAATAGTCTCATCAATTCGAATAGGGTGATCACATGCTTCCCTTTGACATGATACTAGTTCATCATCTATGTTGGAACAAAAAGTTTCTATGACATCATCTAACTCATAATTTTGCATTAAATCTAGATGAATTTTATCATTTAGTTGCTCCATACCAGGCATAGATGCTATCATGCATGTGAGATATTGATCTTCATCGACAAATTGAGGAAGCTCATCGAACAAGTCAGCAATATTCTTTGACCATTACAAATCAACTAGTAGAACAGGAACCTGCATGTTCTCTTCAGCTTGCTCAACAAAACCAGGTAGTTGGTCAAGCAAATAAACCAATTGTTCTTCTTTGTGTGGCTCCTTTTCCAAAGAAACTTGGGCATCCTCCGTCTGCAAGTGGAGCTCCTTGACTAGAAACTCTTGCATTCTGCTTTCAACCATCTTATAAACAACATCAGAATTTTTTTCAAATGAATCAAAATCTAAGGGATTCAACAATGAATTTGATTCAACATCGTCTTCACATGTGCTATTGTTGTTTTGTTGACTGTCTTCAATCGACAATTGCCCAAATTGTTTGATGTCTTCTAGCTGTTCAATACTTTGCTGCTGCAATTGATGACACTTTATAGCTAGATGTAAAGGATTCACCTTTTTAATCCCTTCCCACAAGAGTAAGCTATCTAGATCAATGGGCTGCTCTTCCTTAGCTGCAACACTTTGCTCCTTAAAACTCCCCTCAAGTTGCCTCTTTTGAAATTCCTCCACTAGTTGGTGCTGATAAATTGAGTAATCTTGTGCATTCCACACCTAAGCAGATAATAACTTCATTTGTCCTTCCTTAGCACCTATTTCCTGTTCAAGGTCTCCTTCAAACTAGATTCTTTTTGCCACTCTTTCTTGATCATAAAAGTAGACTTGTTCAGCCATTTCTTGTTGCTGCATAATGGTACCTTTTTGCATCTTGATATCAACCAACATCTTAGATAAGCATGCAAGCACCTTACCAATATCATAAATCTCCATGTTGTGAAGACCTTGGCTTAGATCCCACAACGTATGGTCAATCTGTTGGAGCGAGTCCAACATGTTCTAGTATGGATGTGTAACAACAACATACTCATGATATAGAGGGTAATAGTAAGTATCTTCATGAATATTTGACATCTTTTCAATCAAAGAGCTAGAAACTCAGAATTAAAAGACTATTTTGAGACATAACAACACTTGTGCCTGTGAAACTGGAAGATTTGAGCTTGGAGTCACTAGGTATTATTCAAACTGCCTCCAAAGGCTAAATGATACTGTGGTAGAAACCAAATCTCTTAGTATTTTTCAATTCCACAATGATGCACTTGTACATGGAGTCACCATCATATGCCGTTGTTAACCTCAGAAAGGCCTGAATCTTACTGGTTGCATATCAAAAAACCAATAATAGACATGTAATTTTCAAGCTGTCTACTACATAGTCCCACCGGGCGTGCCAGAAACTGTTGTCACCTAGAAATTGTACCCTATGTACAGTGATGGAAACTAAGCTTTCTAGAGACACATGGGATCATTTCAAGGCTGTGGGTCACCTAAAATTGAAATGAACCTCCAGAGAAGGTCGGCTTCCTTTGGGTATCACCTAAACTATCAATCTTGTAAGGAAAAGGGAGAAGGAGAATACATAAAAATTAAATTAAATCCTAAGGTGATACACCGAACTAATAAGAGCAATGGAATACTTAGGTTACACTTGAATACTAATGATGGACATGGGACCGCACAACAAGATTTTGTAGATAATGCATACAAACAGGTTTGACATGCACATACTTTCAAGAAGGAAAAGCAGATTCTCACAAATTAAAAGCGCATGTGCAAAATTGAGTAAACACAGTTTGTAACCTACATGATACTATTTTTACAAAGAAAGGCATGCTAACATGAAACAAAAGCTATAAGGAAAAGAAAGATTTCACTAAGTAGCTTAATGAATCACTTAAAAATGCACAATACTTCATAGGAATCAGAAGGCAAAAATGAACCATCAATGGTAACCAAGGTAGATTTTATATAACATGCTCCAAGTTGAGTTACAGAAGTTTGTTAATCTGAGAGAGGACTGCAAAAGGTCACAGACTTCAGAAAAACATCAAGAGAACTCCCTATACAAGAAGGAAAAAAATTCCTTATATACAACAAGTGTGTTAGCCCCTTAGGGCTTACAAAAATATCAGTGCTCAGAAAAATATATGCTCAGATGTTTTGATGAAGTTGATGCTACTCCCCGTGTCCTTGTTGCCTATGTCGATGAAGAAACATTCCCAGAGAAGCCCTCGGACCTTTCACAGCTACTGCATTCATTTCTGATCCTCGTGTCCACCTTTGAACCATCCCTATCGAGTGCTTTGAATGCTTCTAAGCTCATAACAGATACACGTTTCTTTTCATTCTGTTGATCTTCTTCATCTGGTTCAGCTGCCAACGATTCACTCGTACCTTTTTCTAATTGGTTGAGCATACTCCACGTGGATTCTTCAGGTTGTCAATAGCTCCTTCTGTAGAATCGCATGTCAGTGAGACACTAATCATGTCTCCCCGATGCGATTAAATCCTCCTGCAACCATCGACATAACATGGAACTGTCGATGAGGGCTCTTAGCGAGCCCAAAAGTCATGCCAATATCGCCTTTGTTATCGCCTAGAACATCGGCAAGACATATCACTTTCGGAAAAATGTTACAATGAGCCCTTTGGAGTCATACAAAAATCTCTTTAATCGCTGAGACCTTCACCTTTCGGCAAGATCCTTTGGCGAGCAGCCCCATCTCCCCGAGCTCACTTGATTTCATCGCCAAGACATTCCCGGGTCACCAAGACTTCTTAGCGAGCTCATATTGCCACACCAATGCTGCTTAACTTTGTTGAGACTTCCCCTGATCAACGAAACCCTTGGAAAATTCAAAAATACTAGACCAAGGGCATAATCTTTTTGGCAAGACATTTCACCGAAAGACATTTCATTTCGGCCAGACTTTGTCTCCTCAACATGACGTCGCACCAAATCCGCTTACTCTTCGGCAAGCTCCTTCATGTCAGCGAGACTTCCTTTCTTTAGCAAGACCTTATGGCAATGTTAAAATTTCTCAACGAGGTCTTTTTGTTGTCGGCAAGACTTTTGTCGAAGGAAAAACACATATCGAGACCCCCTTTATCTTTTGGCGAGACCACCTCCATTCGCCAAGACATTACGGTGATTCCTCCATCCTTCGCCGAAACCATCATCTCCTGCCGAGGCTTCTTCATCTATCGGCAAGACTCTGGAGTGTCGGTGAGAGATCTTACTGAAAGAAAAACACTACCCTGAGACCCACCATTCCATCGACGAGACATAATGCCTTCACCAAGACATCATGACGAAACTACTTTCTTTGGCTGAGACCACTAACAAGTCAGGAAGACTTTATAGCGAGGTTCATTAGTCATGTCGATACCCACTTCCGTCGCTGAGACCATGCCATGTTGGTAGGACATTACCCCAACGGCTGGAAGCTACACCGATATCAAATATGTGAGGGAGATAACCTACATTCGGTGAGAGATTCTGGCAAAGGCACCAACCTTTGCCGAGAGCCCATCCTTCTTGTCGGGGAGACATGACTATATTGGTAAGACTATTTTCTGAAGACACAACCCTATACCGAATGCATCATCCCTTCGGCGACGATGGCCTTGTGAACAACGGTCGGCATGACTTCCTTGCAGTAGAGAGATACACCAAAACTCACGGTGATTAAAAAGTTTGGCTGACTGAGACATAATGAATAGAACCCCTGTGCTAGTCAGGAAGACAACTGGAAGGTCTTGCCGACTTCCTTTCTAATGAGTTTTTTTGCCAAAACTGATTAAGGCATGCTCTTCTAATGAGATCCTTGTGAAATGTCATTAGATATAGGACCTAACCCTCGATGAAAATGTCCCACTTGGCCTTCTCGAACATCTAAAACATAATTTAATTTGCCCGATTGAGCTCGTAGGTGAAAATTGGGCAACATGTACATGATGATAGAGTTGTGTTATGTATTTCTTCATGGTCAAAGATGTAATTGTGCAGTTTGGATAAGATGAATAGAGGTTTTCAAAGGTGTTATATCCAAAGTTTCATGTTCTGGATCATGCGCGGTGTTAGATATGTTTGACAGTGTGTTGCCTATGAAGAAGGTTTTCTGGGAGAAATGGAATTGATCCACATTTTTGCATGTTGAGGTATATTGTCTTGCAAATTTGAGAACATGCTTATATTTATTTCATATACCTTTCGCTAGAGTGTTTTGTGTTTAGTTGTTCCACAAGGTTGGTTAGTGAGTTGCATGTCTATGACAGTGTGGCTTGTTGCATAGGAAGATAGTATTCTTAGTTTTAGGTGGTTGTGGTAGTGTTGCTCAATATTCTAATGATGGAATATTCCAACATATTTTGTGATGTTTCTTTGTGGTTTTGAAGATGTTTTCAAACCTAATGAAGAGTGAATTGATTGTTTGATACTGTCAGTGTAGGTTTGGCCAACCCGGGGTGCTAGCATTGATTATAAAGATGGGTTGTTTATGGAAGCATGGTGTAGTGTTTCAGTGTAGATTTGGGTCCTAGTTAACCCATGGTTTGGTCCACCTTCACTTTTTTCTACCGCATAAGTGTTTGGTGTTAACCTTTTTGGTGGTTGCACATTTGATGTGTATATGTTTCATTGAGGTCGACCAAGAGTTATTTGAGATCACAAAAGATATATAATCACGGTTAATTTTTGGAGATGTGTGTGATGTTTAGTGATGTGAAGGATGATGCAAATGTAATCAAGTTTTGTGATTTGAGTGTGAGCTTAAGCACCTAAGGCCATCAAAAGCAATGAACATAAGTTGTCTACATTTTTAGTGTACCTTAAGTTGTTGGAGGTAGTGAGCCAAAGGTTGCAGATGGTGTAGAGTTGTTGTAGTGAATCTTCTTGTTGCTCTGAGGTATTGAACCTCATTGTAACAGTCTTCTTCTATTCTCTTATATTATATATAGTGAGTCCTTTGGGTAGTGAGCCCTTCTTTTCTTCTAGGAAGTGATCCTTTTGTAATCAATGTTGTTATTCATATATATGTAAGTGAATCCTTACTGTGGTTTTTCCTTGATTAGGGTTTTCCACATAAATATGGTGTTCTATGGTGTATAGTTGTGAATGTGTTTAGGTTTCATTAGTTTACATTCATGTGTTGATGCATAGCAAGAGTTTGAAGTTTAATGAGGATTTGAATGTTTTAATGTACAACTAATTCTCCCCCCTCTCATTTGTCATGTGTTTCTAACAATTGGCATCAAAGTTGTGGTTCCTTAGAAGAATCTTAACCACTTGAGGTAGATTTGGATGGTGCATAGGAATGGTGTCAAAGTGCCTCTATACTTTCTGGAAGTCCAAGATGGAAGCCTTTCTTGTCTCATTAGGGTTTGGTGTTGAAATTCAATTAAAAATGGATAAAGTATGCCTAATAATCCTTCAAAAAGTGATGATCAGATCAAGGATTATAATAGTAATGGAAAATCAAGGAATGTTGTCTTCAATAGGCTTTCTAATTCAAAAATTATGAAGGTGATAAGCCTCAAAATTGCTAAAGAGATCTAGAAAAAAGTTTTTGAGCATTTATAAAGGAGATGATAAGGTCAAGTTAGCAAATATACAAAATTTCAAAGTCAAATTTGAAACCCTAAGGATGTCAGAAGATGAAGATATTGTTGGCTACATGCTCTGAGTGGATGAAACTATTAATGAAATCATTGGTCTTGGTGGAAAAGTGGAGGAAAGAGAAGTTGCGAAAAAGGTATTGAGAACTCTTCCTAAGTATTATAGTGCTAAAGTTTTTTCTATTGAGGAAGCTCAGAATTTGGATCAATATACTAGAGATCAAATGTTTGATGCTTTAACTAGTTTTGAATTAAGAAAGTTTGACAAAGATTCTCCAATGAAAGAAACTACTTTTAAGGTTAGCAAGAAAGAGAATGATGAATTTGATTTGGATGATCTTGACAAGGTGGAAGAAAATTTGCTAAGGAGATTGAAAAAGGGCACTGGAAAATACAGAGGTAAGTTACCCTTCAAATGTTTCAATTGTGGAAAGATAGGTCATTATGCTTCTAAATGTTCAATCAAAGTTTCAAATGACAAACATAAAGATCATAAAGGTAAATTTGTCAAAAAGAGTTATTATGTTAAAGAAGATAATGGTGTATCTAATGATGAGGAATTAGACTATTCAAATGATGGAAGTGATGAATGCTTGTTCATGGCTCTAAATTTTGGAACTAATTCTGCTAATCTTGAAAGATGTGTGAAGGAAATTTCTTCAAAAATAGGTCACAATATTGAAGGAACTATGTTAACTTCCTTTCATGTAAGAAAGGAGAGAAACTACTAGATAATTGATAGTGCATGCTCAAACCATAGGATAGGTGATAAGAATAATTTTGTTAAGCTTGAAAAGTATGATGGTGATCTTGTTAAGTTTGGTGATGATACATATACTAAGATCTATGGAAAAGGTTCAATTAGTTTTGATGGAAATCATAAGATAGATGATGTTCTTTATGTCAAGGGTCTTCAGCATAATCTTCTCAGTGTAGAAGTGTGTAGTAAAGGATACAATTTGGTGTTTCAAGATGATGGTTGTGAAATCAGAAAAGGAAGCTCCAAAACATTGGTTGCAGCTAGAACAAGGACATAAGGAAATGTTGATCAACTCAAAGGTGGTGGTGTTAAGTGCTTTATGTCTCAAATCAATGAAATTTGGCTATGGCATATAAGAATGTGTCACATCAATTTTAATATTCTAGTAAAGATCAACTCTACTCAAGTTGTGAGAGATCTACCAAGAATTACAAAGGCTATCAATGCAATTTGCAAGGAGTGTCAGTTTGGAAAGTAGACAAAGAAGAGATTTAGAACTAAGGAATATTCTAATGTAGGACCTTTGGAATTGGTGCATACAAACCCTTGTGGTCCTACTAGAACAAGAAGCTCACAAGGTGATATGTATTTTACATTGTTGATAAATGATTACTCTAAAATGACTTTGGTAACCTTTCTCAAAGAAAAATTAGAAGCTCTAGATAATTTGAAAGCATTTAAGTCTATGGTTGAGAATGGAATGGATTTTAAATCAAATGTTTGAGGTCTGATAGAGGTGGTGAGTTCACCTCTAATGAGTTTAACAACTTTTGTGAAGATCATGGGATAAAAATAAATTATCAGTTCCTAGGACTCCCAAAAGAATGGAGTTGTGGAAAGGAAGAACAAGATAGTTCAAGAAACAATATGAACCATGATGAAGGAATAAAATATATGGTATGTCTATCTAAAAGAAGCTACTCATACTAAAATGTGCATTCTTAATAGAGGACAAGCAAGAGTGAACAATTCAAAGATCCCCAATGAACTATGACATGAAAAACCTCCCATAGTGAAATATTTCATAGTGTTTGGAAGAAAATGTTATATCAAGAGAGATGAAGATAATCTAGGAAATTTTGATGCAAGATCAAATAAAGGAATATTCCTTGGATACTCTACAAAGAGAAAGTCATATATATGCTAAAACAAAAAGGTTAAAGAAGATAGTTGAAAGTGCAAGTGTCAAATTGGATGAAGAATCACACTAAAGCTCAGTGATGATAGAAGGATATGAATCTGATGAACCCCTTTACAAAGAAGAGGAAAAAGAAGAGAAAGAGAAAGAGATGACAGTGGAAGAGGAAGAAGATCTGAAAAAAATTCTAATACTCCTAAGTATGTGTAGAGGAATCATTCTAAAGATCAAACAATTGGAGATAAGAGAAAAGTTGTAGTGATAAGAAGAAGAGTTACTATGGTGAAGGAACATGTAAACTTTTTTTTACTCTCTGAGGTAGAATCTAAAATAGTAACTAAAAGCATGCAAGGATGTGAATTGGATCAAATATATGGAAGAAGAACTGAGGTAGATTGAGAAGAATCGGACATGGGAACTAGTCCCAAGACCACAAAACAAGAATGTGATCAGAACTAAATGGGTTTTTAGGAACAAGTTGAATGAGGATGGAGAATTCATTAGGAACAAGGCTAGACTTGTGCGTAAGGCCTACTCACAAATGGAAAGAATAGATTTTGAAGATAATTTTTCTCTAGTAGCAAGAATGGAAGCCATTAGGATGTTTTGGCTTGTACATCTCATAAAGACTTCAAGATGTATCAAATAGATGTCAAGTTTTCATTTTTGAATGGTGAGTTAGAAGAAGAGGTGTATATTGAACAACCAGAAGGTTTTCAGTTATCAAAATATTTTGATAAGGTTTGCAAGTTGAAGAAAGCCTTATATGGACTCAAATAGGCTCCTAGAGCTTGGTATGCAAGATTTGATAAGTACTTAGTGCAGCAAGGATTCAAAAAGGGTATTGTAGACAATAATCTTTACTTCAAGGTTGAGAGAGATCAAATCTTGATTTTGGTTGTGTATGTTGATGACATAATCTTTAATCTTTGGAGGAAAGGAGAAACTATTTAAAAGGTTTGCAGAGGAGATGCAAAATGAGTTTGAAATGTCAATGTTTGGGAGATGATTTTCTTCCTTGGGCTACAAATTAGTCAATCTAATACAGGTATATTCATCTCACAATCAAAGTATGTCAATGAAATGTTAAATAAGTTTGGAATAGAGGATTCTAAACTGGTATGTACTCCCATGGTTACTGGTTGTAAGTTGAGAAAAAAAGATGAATCTCCTAAGACAAATTGGAGAAAGTATAGATCCATGATTGATGGATTGCTATATCTAATTGCTACTAGACTGGATATCATGCATGTAGTATTTCTTGTAGCAATATCTCAAGAAGATCCTATAGAATCATATGTGGCGGTAATAAAGAGGATATTTCAATATTTGAAAGGAACTCCAAACATTGGTCTATGGTATCTTAGGGATATTGATTTCTCTTTTAGTGCTTATACAAATGCAAATTGGGTAGGTTGTACAGATGAAAAAATAAGTACAAGTGGAGGTGCTTTATTTCTTGGAAGAAAATTGGTTTCTTTGTTGAGTAAGAAGCAAGATCTAGTGTCACTATCTACTATAGAGGTAGAATATATTGTAGCAGCATCTTGTTGCACACAGGTGTTGTGGATGAAGTAGACATTAAAGTATATTAGAATATCATATGATGAATATATTCCTATATTGTTTGATAATACAACTACTATCAACATTTCAAAAAAATTGGTAATGCATTCAAGGAAAAAGCATATATCTATCTTGTATCACTTTCTAAGAGAGAAAGTTGTTGAGAATGAAGTGAAGTTGGAATATGTTCCTATAAAGCATCAAATAGAAGAAATTTTGACAAAGGATCTTTCAAAAGATACATTTGAGTATCTTGAGTAGAAGCTAGGGGTTATTTCCCGTCCTTTCAACTAGATGCATGAGTTGGTGTATCTATCTAGGTGAGAAATTCAAGGTTTATTCTTTGTCCTAGACTTATGAAGGCTACCTCTCAGGGGAGTAGGTAGTGGTGTCTTTGGTTGGTGTAGTCAAGGGGGCATATCTTGTGCCCCTAAGGGGGGGAGATTAGTGGAGAGAGAGCAATGGAGAGAGAGTAGTGGAGAGATAGCAATGGAGAGAAATTAAATGGGAGAGAAAGTACTTTGCAGGTGTTGCCTAAGGTAAATTTTGTAGGTGTTTCCCTTTTCCATTGATGTCAAATGGGGAGAGAAAATAATCATGAAAAATATAAGAAGAAATAGGAGAAAGAAATAAGTCTGAAATGTAACAAATTTCCAAGTAAGGGGGAGTGTTGCTTGATGCAGGGTTGCTTTTGTTGTTGCTATTTTTTTAGAGCTGGTGTTTCCATCAATGACAAAGGGGGAGATTGTTGGAGATTTTTGTTCTATTTTGTCATTAGTGTTGTTATTGATGTCAACCTCTACTATGGTAATGCTAAAAAGGAGTTGTGGTGTTGAGCAAGTGTTGTTGATACAACTGGCTGACTTTCTTTCCAAATTCTTTTGAGAAAATTTGAATAGAGTATACAAGGTGAAAGAGTTTTGTTTTGCATTGTGCTCTACATTTATTGATGGTTGAAGATATTTTTGTGCAGTTTTAATGAGATGATCAGAGGTGTTTAGAGGTGCTATATCTAGAGTTTCAGGTTCTAGATCGTGTGACAGTGGAAGGTGTGTTTGACAATTTGGTTCCTGTGAAGAAGGTTGTCTAGGAGAAATGTAATTTCTTTGCATTTCTCCATGGTGAGGTTTCTTGTCTTATAGATTTTGGAACATGCTTATATTGCTTGCTTATACCTTCCCCTGGAGTTTTTTGTGTTAAGTTTTTTTGCAAGGTTGGTTAGTGATTTGTAAGTCAATGGCAATGTGGTTGGTTGCATAGGATGATAGTATTCTTAGTTTCAGGTGGTTGAGGTAGTGTTTTTGAATATTTTTATGATGTTTGAATATTATAGGATGCTGTGTGATGTTTCTATGTGGTTCATTGGATTTATTTGGACCTAGTGAAGAGTGAATTAATTTTTTGATAGTGTTAGTGCAAGTTTGGCCAACCTAGGATGCTAGCACTAATTGTGGAGATGGTTTCTTATTTTTGGAAGCATGATGTAATGCTTCAATGTATATTTGGGTCCTAGTTAACCTTTGGTTTGGTCCACCATCACTACTTATTTCCACTATGGAAATGTTTGGTGTCATCCTATTTAGTGGTTGCATGTTTGAGGTGCATACGTTTCATTAAGGCCAGCCTAGAGAAGTTGTTTGAAGTCATAGAAGATATATAATCAAGGTTAATTGTTGGAGATGTGTGTGATGCATAGTGATGTGAAGGATTATACAAATGTAATCAAGTGTTGTGATATGAGTGTGAACTTAAATTCCTAAGGCTACCAAAAGCAATGAGAAAAAGGTGTCTACATTTTTTAGTGTACCTGAAGTTGTTGGAGGTAGTGAGACAAAGGTTGAGGATGGTGGAATTATTATGGTGGATCTTCCTATTTCTCTGAGGTAGTGAACCTCCTTGTAACAATATTCTTCTATTCTCATCTATTCTAGATAGTGAGTCCTTTGGGAAGTGAGCCCCTAGCAGTGAGCCATTCTTTTCTTCTAAGTAGTGAGCCCTTCCGGTAGTGAGCCTTGTGTAATCGGTGTTGTTATTCATATATATGTGAGTTAATCCTCACCGTGGTTTTTCCATGATTAGGGTTTTCCACGTAAATTTGGTGTTCTAAGGTGTATGTTTATGTTTCATTAGTTTACATTCATGTCATTGATGCATAATAAGGTTTTGAAGGTTAATGAGGGTTTGAATGTTTTAATATACAATTGATTCACCCCCCGCTCTCAATTGTCCTATGTGTCTAATAAAATAACCATTTACTATTGAACAATGTAAATATGCACCTGAATCTAGTGCAACACATTGGATTTTCCGATAGGAATAAATAGTTAGCTATGTAAGATTTATTATCAAGAAATTGCTTTCAAATTATCTTTGATATTAGTAACTTTTGTGGAATATACAAGTTTTTAAATTGGAATTGAACATAAAACATGAAAATAGAGATAAAAATAGTAAAATTCTAATCTTATGTCTACTAAGCCTTTTATAGAACACAAGGCTTCAAAAGGAATTCAAACAACTCATGGCTAAGTGGAACTAAGCCAATCATAGCATAGCATGTGGCTCAAAATTATTGTTGGCATAGGAAGATATTTTTCCCATTCTGGAAATAATTCAAAGACACTTTGACTTCCCTCTTCGTAATTGAAATGCTTTGAATTTGTAGGTAAATGCATGTCGGGTAAAATTTAGGAATAAGCTATATATTTAGAGTAATCAGATGGATATAAGCTAGATATTCAAAGTGATCAAGTGGATATTTGCTAGATATTCAGAGTGATCAGGTGGATATATAAAATCCATCCATCTATTTGCTTGATACTACCATGAAGTTTTAGGTTTGAATAGCACATTTGGTAATGCAAACCAAAGAAAGTTGACACTGTGTTTGCTTACCAAAGAAAACCTAGGTTTCTGATTTTTTAGTTATCCACACCTTTGCATTGAATAACTCTTTTGTATACCCATCTATTAATCATGTATCTCTCTTGCTTTAATGTTGTCAAATTCATCCACGAGTTTGATCCACATGCATGTCTACATTTTCATTGTGGTTTTCCACTTGTCAGACCTGCATCAACACAATTTACACCATTTCCATTGGCTAAATTTAAATAATTTAATGCATATGCCAAAAAAATCATTATTAAAGCTACACATTTGGTTCTGACTCTTAAATTTTCTAATTAAAATAATGCATTTTACGGTTTCTTGAGCATGTGCACTTATGCAAGTTTTTGGGTGTTTTATGTTATTCGACATCCTAGGAAACACACTTAACATTTTATTTATTTATGCACTTTTCGAATACCCTGATACCCGAACATCCAGTTTATGAAATACCTTAACATCTAAATTTCCACTTTAACACCTCTATCACAATGCTCAATTGAACTGCTAGACTTTGACAATGTGCCTCATATATCTTATTTGTCATGCTTGTGAACCCTAAAACTATCACATTTCTTGCTTGAAACCTTAAATTCCTTTTGTAGTAACTTGACTCACCCAATTAAGCTATAGTTGGCCCCTACCTTAGACCATGCACCTACACTCGGTTTACCTAAAAAATTGATTTTTTGACTTTTCGCTTCAATTTCACGACCTAAGCCATAATTCATCATACTTTGGACTTAAATTTTGCACCATTTTTCTTGGGCTTGCTATGCAATAAATTTTGAAATTTGTATCCCCAAGCTTTTTTAAACTTGGGGTATGTTGTGTAACCACACAACAATTGGCAACCAACAAAACTAACTTTAAAAGGAAACATAAAACCAAACAACCCCATTAAATTAAAACTTAAGATTATTTTTTAGAATAACTTGCCAAGTTCACTCAATAATCAGTATAAGAATCACTAAACTTGTTAAGCAATATCAGTGTGTGCTTTGATCAATTACCACTTTTATAGATTAGTAAGGAGAATTAGGCTACTTATATCAAGCTACGTAATTTGGTTTATCCTTTTAAGCTGCCAATCATGGGTATTTCCTTCATACCAGTCAAACGTCCATAGCCCCAACAAGGTTATCTCTGTAATTCCCTCCAAATATAGTTCTACTGCTAGTCAAGCGCTCATAGTCCTAGTAAAGATATTAGGGTCACCTAAAGAGTTGATTTCTCCTATGATATTTTTCTTTTTTTGTATTATATTCTTTTGATGTTTCTTTTAAGCTCACTTGCTCAACTTGCTGGCATTAAAACCTGATATTAAGTTGGGGATTATAGTGGTAGCAAAGGACACCTTAGATTTTTCACTTGATATAAACTTCGACTATCCCCCCTATTAATTCCCAAAGATTTTGTTTAAATTTCTTGAAAGTGCAAATCCTTAATAAAATTTCTTAACCATTTTACCAATTCCTAAGTAATTATGATCAATCATTCCAGAAAATAAGGATAAGTTAAAATTTAATGTGTACTTGGATACCCGATCATCTCCAAATTTAGAAATTTGTTGGTTACCACTTTACTGAATGTTTTATCTAGATCAATTTACCTTAGCCAACTTTGAATTTGGTGGCTCAAATCACCTTTTAATTAATGCTCTATGACTTCATGATGATGTATCGGCCTCACACATAAGCTAATATTCGTTTGACTGAACTCTTCTTCTTTTTTTAAATGCCAAGGCTTAACTTAATCAACACGTATGCTTGCAACTTCATTAAATTGCATTAACCTTCATGACATAACCGTAAAAGCCACTTCTCTTGTCTGAATTTTAAACCTCATGCATACACCTAGATATTTGTCTGAAGTCGTGCAAATTGACTAGCAATGTTTGCTGATTTAATTTGGATCACTGTAATGCCAGATAAACCATTTTGTATTTCTATTTTTGTTGTAAATTTTGTATTTCCGTTGTATATATGAAATATTTCAGCTAATATATAATGAAATGTTTCTTTTAATCTTTAACCTTAGGTTCCTACTCATGCATTTGTGAATTTACTTCAGAATTTTTACATTATGTTGTTTAATTATGTAAGCATGCCATTATGTTCTTAAATTTAGGTAAATTTGGACTTAGTAGATATTTACCAATTTTACAAACCTAACCTAACACCCTAAGAAACCTACAAAATTAACAACTAAAAGATTAACCCTAACCTAACACTAACCCTACCACTAATTACATTTAAATGTGATGCTTTGGATTAGAGCATGAAATTTGTTAGTAAGGACCAAATTTGTTGCTAGTTTAATTCATATTTTGGCTTGATTATCTTTAAATTCATTTGTGTATTCCTTGATTAAAAATGTTATAAACATGCATCATTTTGATTATTTTGCATCTAATAACATATTTTTGAATGTATATTTTCCAATTATCCCACTGAGATGGATAGAAATGACCTAAATGGTGATCAATCTCAAATAGCATATTTCATCCTTGGATCCTATTATTGCACAAATGTTTGTCGTTGCACCAAAATATTGACCTATTAATGCTTGATACAATTGTTAGAGTTAATGTATCTATGGGAAGTGGTTAAGCCATGTTACAAACCCGAGAACTGCACTACACAACACAAGGAGACCAAGGGTGCACACCTTGCAACAATCCCCCCAACGCAAGCAAGGGGTTTGAACCCGTGACCTAGTCTTTGATACCAATTGTTGCTGAGATGGTTGTCATTGCACCAAAAGATCGACCTGTTAATGCTCGATACAACTGCTAGAGTTAATGAATTCATAGGAGGAGATTAAGCCATGCCACGAACTCAAGCACTACGCTGCACAACACAAGGAGACCAAGGGCACACACCTTGCAACACCAATGCCCTTGCATGACCCCCAACCATAGATTCTGGTCAAATGTTCTATATCTCAAACCTATGATCTCATGACCCAATGGTTTTCATTTACTTTGAGCATTCTTCCATTTTGCTCCTCTTTAACACTCTTATTTTTTAAACACACATTCTTTAGCATTCTAGCATGAGTGAATTCTATGTTACTAGATATTTCAAAATCAAGCATGAAATTGTCACAAACTAAAAAACAAAGGATTGATATTTAGATTCTTGTATTAAATATGATGTTACTTCCCTTTCCAACTATGATTTTTCACTTTTTGACGATGTCACTATGTTTTCTGGTTGTTCTGCCATATCTATTCCTTTGTGGCTATCTAAACTTTTACTTCCAGGTAGCTTGTGTCTTTTTTGCTTCGCCAATTTGTGAGGCATTCATGGTGTTACAATATTTTGTTTCCTTTCCTACATAGTTATCAAATATTTGTCAGGAAATTTTAAATTAGCAAGTTTATTACCTCCAGATTTACCTTTTGAGACCTTTCCAACTCTTCTCTTATCAAGATTATCCAAGTTTTCTATAATTAAACTAGGCTTCTATAATCCCTCCATAATTTTCTTAGTGAGGGAGGATTTGATTAATGGAATTATTCCATTAATGGCTAGGCTTACCCTAAATAGGAAAACTTTTCATTCAACCTCACTATGATCACTCGTGTCATCAATCCTACATCTCTATGTTCATCCAAAAGTAAGCATATTTTCAAGAAAAAGCTTCCCATTGAGGATTTTCTAGAAAAAATTGACTTCTATGTGATTGGGATCCATCCTAAGGCTCATTCCAACCCTAGGTTTCTCCCTAGCACTAGTACAACTTACCATTTCATAGAAGAATGTCCCTCCTAGCACCAATTTTGTTGACATGGATGTTACACACACCAACATGTAGATAAATATTTGTTCAAATAAATAGAAGGACCTATCTATCTTGAAAGAACTAGTAATATTTTTCAATTAAAGATGATCTTAGCTATCCCAAGGATTGAGAATGCCAGGTCTTGATGTACTAGGTTCACTCAAGGTTCATTATGTAAAAAATTTGTTAATCATGAGGGGCCTATGGCTTTTCAGCTCAATGATAGTAACATCAAACAAAGTAACATAAAGGTTTAACAAATTCAAAATGTATTACTCCACAAATTCATGAATCCAAATCATTTGATGGAAATAGTTATGAATCCAAACCATTTTGTAAGAAAATAATAACATCTAATTAAATAAAAGCATTTAAAGATCCTAAGATTTAAGGTCTCCCATCTATTATCCACGTATACACCAAGAAATGAACTAAATCAAAGAAAAATCCACTCTATACTTCACCAGATTGTTTCACAGCCACACATAGAATAATGCAAGAAGTTTAAAGAAGAAAAATGACCATTTACAACCAAACAATGTCAATATTTACCCAAATCCAACACCACACATTGGCTTTTCCGATAGGAATAAACAATCAGCTATGTAATATTTATTATCAAGAATAGCTTTCTAATTAGCTTTGATATTAGCAAATTCTATGGAATATACACGTTTTTAAATTGGAATTGAACAAAAAACATGAAAATAAAGATAAAATTGATAAAATTCCAATCTTACGTCTACCAAATTCAATAAATTATGATCTATTAAATGAACAAGACTCTGGCTTTTATCGAACACAAGGCTTCAAAAGGGATTCAAACAACACAGGGCTAAGTAGAACTGAGCCAATCATAGCACGGTATGTGACACAAAATGATAGTTGGCATAGGAAGATATTTTCCCCATTCAAGAAATAAGTCAAAGGAACTTTGACTTCCCTCTTCACAACTAAAATGCTTTGAATTTATGGGTAAATGCATGTTGGGTAAAATGTAGTAATAAGCTAGATATTTAGAGTGATCATATGGATATAAGTTGGATATTTAGAGTGATCAAATAGATATAGGCTAGGTATTCAGAGTGATTAGGTGGATATAGAAAATCCATCCATCTCTTTTCTCGATACTGTCATCAAGTTTCGAGTTTGAACAACACATTTGCTAATCCAGAACAAATAAAATTGAAACTGTGTTTGCTTACCAAAGAAAACCTAGGTTTTCACTTTTTCAATTATTTGCACCTCTGCATTGAACACCTCTTTTGCATACCCATCTCTTAATCATGTATCTCTCTTACTTTAATGTTGTTAGATTCATTTGTGAGTTTGATTCCCACATATGTCTGCATTTCCATTGTGGCTTGCCACTTGTCAAACCCGCATCAACACAATTTACATCATTTCCATCAGCTATATTTAAAACCTTTAATGCATATGTCAAAAATAAATCATTGTTAAAGTTACTCATTTGGTTCTAGCTCTTGAGTTTTGCAATTAAAACAATGCATTTTACAGTTTCCCGGGCATGTGTGCTTATGCAGGTTTTTGAGTGTTTTATGTTATCGAACATCCAAGGCGGCGCGCTTAACACTTCACTTATTTATGCACTTTTTGAATACCCGAATTCCCGAACATTTTGTTTCTTGAATACTTGAACACCCAAATTGCCACTTCAACACCTCTGTTGCAACACTCAATTGAACAGTCGAACTCTGACAACATGCCTCAGATATCTTGTTTGTTGTGCCCGCGAACTCGCAAACTATTACATTTCCCACTTGAAACCTTACTTTCATGGTAATTTGAATCATGTAATAAAGCTGCAATCGACCTACCTCAGACCATGCACCTGTGCTCAATTTACCCGAACACCTAGTTTTTTGACTTTTTGCTTCAATTTCACAATGTAAGTTGTAATTCATCATACTTTATACTTAACTTTTGCACCATTTTTCCTAGCCATGCTAGGAAGGTAACTTTTGAAATTTGGGTCCCCAATATTTTGCAAAATTGGGGCGTATTATGTAACCACACAACACTAGTCATATATGTGATGACTTGATCCTTATGGGTAGTTACTCATTCATGCTTCAGGATATTCAACATAGTTTGATGGCACACTTTGACATGAAAAATCTTAGGCTTTTACATTTATTCTTTGGTCTTCAAGTTCTTCAATCTACTAAGGGGATTTCCATATACCAATAAAATTATACCATTGAATTGCTTCAATGATTTCATGACTGATTATAATCTTGCACCTTCACCATTTTTGTCTGATGTCACTTTGATTACCACTTGCACCACGCCTAGTGTTGATGCTACTTTGTATAGATAGTTAGTTGTTAGCCTTTTGTATTTGACACACACATCCAAATATTACCTTCATTGTTGGGATTGTCTCTAATTTTTCACATGATCCTCATGAGAGTCATTGGAAGGCATCTAAGTGTATTTTGAGTTATATTAGCTACACCACTCATTTGGCATTTGGTACACACCAATGGCTTTATAGATAGTAGGCTACATTGAATCCAATTGGGCAGGAGACGTCAATTCTCAAAAGTCCACTCGTAGTTTTTTTCTCTCGGTCCTTATCTGGTTGCATGGTCTTGCAAGAAGAAAAATGCTATTGCATTATCATCTACTGAGGCTAAGTATCGAGGATTATTTCTTGCTAGCCAAGATGTACTATGGCTTTGACAACTTATGATAGAGTTTGGTCTTCCACTTGATCATCCTACTATACTTTGGTGTGATAACCAAAGTTCCATTCACATTTCATGCAACCTAGTTGAGCATCAATGGAAAAAGCACATTGAGATTCATATGCACCTCATTCGAAAACTTATCCAGGATGGTATTCTATCCTTAGAGTATTTGTGTATTGAGGATCAGGTTGTAGAAATCTTCACCAAACCTTTAGCATCACATCAATTTATTGCATTAATAAATTCTTTTTGGGTGAAGGAAGTTTTCCTTGGGGGATCTTGAGTACTCCTTCCTTTGTATATAGTTCTCTTTTTTGGAGAAGATTTTTTCCCACTAGGTTTTCTCCTTTACTCCATTTGTGAGAGACTTTTATTTTGTACATGAGTACCTTATTAGGCCTATTTTTAGGACTCATATTTCATTGACTTACTCCATAAGTATCACTAAGGGGAGGGAGTGGGGAGGGAGCGGGGAGGGAGGGAGGGGGGATTGTGTTAGTGTGAAAAGTGTCTTCATGCATCTAGTTATCTTTTATGTAGTTCCTACACCTAGTAATCCTATTCACACTAGCTTAAGTTCACTTAGAGGTTTAGTTGTCTCACCTCATAGACACTTCACATATGCCTTCACATTTTTCCCAAGTGTTCTACATGTGTCACATCTCTTGGAGGCTTAGTCAGTCATTTTGTTTCACCTTCCTACATCCTCCTTGTTCTATATAAATAAGGAGTGATCATTGTATTCTACACATTCTATGATAGTTATTTGGATTTTACATTGTGCTTGATTCTTTTCATGGTAGTTTGAATATTACATTCATTATTTGTTACTCCAACATTTTCTAATGGTTCGTGTGCCTTTGTTTTGATTTTTGTTTAATGTTGTTGTTTGAACTCTTGGGTCTAATCTTATCAAATCTAATATCAAAAGTAGGGGAATATAGAGAAGCCAAATTAGAAGAAGACGAAATGATAAAATCTAGATAGGGGAAAAAAATGCACTTTTTATTGTGATGAAGGGGAAAAATAAATATGGGATGAAGAGCATACTTTTGAGGATGGATATGAAGGAAGAATAATTAAGGGTAATTAAAAGATTAATAGCTAATTCGTATCTAATAAAAAGGACATGCTTAGTCAACAACAAGATGAGGGATGTATGTAATAGATAAGTCAAGTGAGGAGAAATAACTTCCTACACCAATCTAAATAGGGGAGATAGAGATTTTTTTATAAAACCTTATAGTTATAGTGAAGATGCACATTTAGATAACATTATTAAACATGCAAAATAGTAACAAACCATTACATAATATTTACAGGGGGAAAACCCTTTCAAGAGAAAAAAACCCACACTCCAAAAGCACAACCCTTTGTATTATTAGTAATCAAATGGTTACGATACAGTTACATGGCTAAGCTCATTAACATAAGTCTTCAACAACAACAAGTTTTCTAAAATGATACAATACCTAAAAACAACTTCAAAATATCTCACTGCAAGATACGCAAGTACTAATTTTATATTACTATTCAATGAATAAAGTAAGAATATAACAATTCCTAGGATTGCCACATGGAAATAATATAATTCATGCATTTTTATTGAATATCATTGGCATGCATAGTGTCTGCATGCATGCAACAACCTTGCATGAACAACAGTGTCATAATCAAACCCCAACACCTTCCTCCTCATGCATAGGACCACTAAACATGTAATATGCCTGCATGCATAGGAACCTTCATCACATGGGGCCCACTTATCATAGTTTCTCATAGCTGACTCTTTCATTTTTCATAACCTACCATAAAATTACCATAATCTATCATAGACTAAACTCTTACAACTTATGAAACATGCAACCAAATCAGCCTCACAGTGGGATCCTCCAAATAGGATGCCTACTTCCAAAAATATAGATTGTATGTAATCTTAGTCACTGCCACATAGGATGCCACCTCACTCAATAGGTCCCAAAAAATGAGTTGACATAGTAGACATAAACTCATAAAGTACCTAGGTGGAAGTGGTTTACAAAAATGAAATAGTAGGTGTAGATGACCTAGAAGAAAATTTATATTGTCATATGTCACATAATTTGAGGAACAACATTGTCCCAAGGGGGAGGGAGAGAGCATCTTGCATATCTAGTCAAGATTTTCTTACATTCATTCATAAGAAAATAATTTAGAATTTCCTCCCTCTTTAGTCCTTGAAAACCTTTCTTCCATCCATAGATAGGCCAATAATCATTAAAATGGTCTCTTAAAATACTTCTAATTAAAACATCTTCATGCAATCAACTCTAGAATTATGATGTTTAGTAAATTCCATAGAGGGAATAGAATAACATCTATTTTCTTTCTCCATGAAATTGGATAAACCCCATTTTAAGGATTTTCCAAACATTGAGATCCTTTGTTATCAAGAAAATAAGGGGAGGAGAATACAAAGAGTATTTATAAAAGTGGAAAAACAAAATAGAAAATGAGCCAACTTGAATGGGTGCACCTGATTTCTTCAAGCATAGAATCACTATTATATATTTTATAACATTTATGTGATCCTCAAATCATGAAATATTTCTCCTACCTAATGTGTTTGATGCAAGAAAATCCAAGCCCATGTTCAATCCTAAACCACTAGAAATGTTTGAGAAGTTTTTTTTCTAGTTTATACTCTAATTTGTATTTATTACTCTTTATGGTTCACATCATCTTTCTTTCTTTGAGTGAGCTATAAGAAGTTTCCAATCTTTTTTTGTTTGAACCATTAGTGGTAGTGTTGATAAATCATTAGTATATTGTTTTAGACCCAAATCAATTTTCTATAGGTCTATTTTTTTATTAAAATGAGTTGCTAAAGTGTAAAAATAATAGTAATGTGTGCAAACAAGGTTCTATATGCTCAAAATTAGTTGTATTATTTTTTTATTTTAAGAGGCTAAGTTAAGACATTCCTAGGTGATTAAAAATCCATAAAGGTGATCCAAAAGGCATGTTTTAAGTTAAAAATATACCAATTATAGCTTATTAATTTATAGGTTTTTTTCACTTTGGTTTGGTATTTGGTAAATGGTTATATCAATTAATATTACCTTTGACAATGTGAATTGATTTTAAAAGTATTATTGTCAAAAAAAAGTGGTAGTTCATTAATCTTAATATTAGATTTTCTTATTACATGTTATTTTTCTATGATTTTCTCCCTAGTTGTGACCTTTTTTTTTTCCTTAGTTTGTAGGATTAGTTTATATCTTCTCCTTAACTTTTTCTAATTGATAATTTTTTCCTAATGATTTATTTGGTTATGTGGGTGTTTTGCACCATTTCTTCACCATTGGAATCACAATAGAGGTCACACATTTCTTGATAGAAACATAAAGAATCCTTTAGAGGTTGTACAAGTAGTATTGGAAAAAGATATTCATTATATTTTGGTTGTGGAAAGGTAGATGAAGAGATTTAGTTTGTGCTATAGAGGGAGACAAGAATAAATGAAAAATTAGAGCAAGTTGGTAGCATGATTTTTGAAGAAAACTAGAGAACATGGAAAAGTAGTGAATGTAAAATGGTTGAAAATAGAGTCTATACACCAAGGTTACATGACGAGGAATAATAACTAAAGATAAAATTTTATGTGAAGTTTCTTGTATCAAGAAAAAAACAATTAAATGTGAATTATATACAATAATAGGATAACTATAGAAGGGTTTTCTATTCCTAAAGCACTAATATTTTTCTAGTGCAAGTTTTAATGAGATACATAAAGGATAAATAAATTATTGTCATACAAATTTTGTTTCTATTTTGTATTGTGTATATTGATCTAAATTAAGGATGCTATATTAGGTTCATTGGAATAAGATCTCTTGATCTAGGATTGCACCATGGGATAGGTTTGTGAAATTTATCAAATTTTAAAATAACTATAAATGTATATGTTGAAGATTTGGTTTGTTGGCAATATGAGCAGGATGATGGTGATGTATGGTGTGGGGAGATTGTTGAAGATTGATGAGCATGATATCATATGGTGTTGTCATTGATGGCAACCCATTATAGAGATACAGTAGTGTTGATCCGGAGAAGACCAAATATTTTGCAGATATTTCTAAGTCTTGGTGTACATTTTGTAGTGTTCTATGAACTAGTTTTGTGGTCGCATTGATCCACTATGAATAATTTGGTCATGCAATTTTGAGGTAATTTTGGTGCATGTTGAATTTTCAAAATCCAAAGATTCAAGCTTATATGTCTTCCATAGTCGAAGATAATGTTGATAGAGTATTGACTCTAGAAATGACAAAGTTACTAGTCCAAAGTGTATGTTGGAATGTTCAACATTCCACTACAAATGAATATTTTGTTGTGCAGTTTTCAAGAATTGTTTTGGGATGTCAGTAATGTGTGTGTCCCAAGTGGCAAGTGTCATGGTGGTCCATGTTTCAATTTGTGAGTGAACAATTGGTTCATTTTGTTGTTGCTTCACTAATAGTATCGACTTGAAGGTTTTGGGGTTGTGTGGAGTTGACTTGCATATGGATTGGAATCATGGGAGTGATTATAGTTCATGCTGATGTATTTTGATGGTGTACATGCCTTTATTCTTTCTACAAGATGTATGTGTTGGTGTTTTGGGCCAACAGGTTACGAGGATACACGGTACATCTATTCACGATGACCTAATTGATTTTTTTATTGGTTGTGGTATATATACAATGTTAATTCCTTGTGTGGAAATGTGGTATCAGGCAATTGTGTGTGTGTGTGAGATCTGGTGCAGAAAGAAGCATGAATTTTTGTTGTGGTGAATTATGAAGTATGTTAAGTTATTTCCCTGAGCTTTAGTGGAACTGTATCTTCATCATATGTTAGATGCATTATTATCAGTTCATTTTGGTAGTAAGCCACCCTTTCTTCTATCTTTTCTATTTTGGGAAATGATCCCTTTGTAGTGATCCATTCTCTCGTTTTAGATAGTGAGTCCATTTTGTATCAAACATTGTAACTGGTTATAATATATTGTGAGCTAATCCTCACCATGGTTTTCCCTTTCAATGTTTTTCCACCTAAATCTAGTGTTCTTGGGTTCCTTTTTGTAATGCATGCTTTATATGTTCCTTTCTATTACTGCAAGTTTAATGTAATGTTGTGAATGGATGTTTAAGTTGATAAGGATAATGAATTTCAGTGAATACTGATTCACCCCCCCCTCATTATTCTAAGTGTTCAGCAATTGGTATTAGATCTAGGTTCCTTCAATTGGATTGATCATTGAGGTAGATCTTGAAGTTTGAAAGCATAGCTACAAGTATCATATCCCTTTGGAAGAGATTATCCCTAAAGGGTTTACTGAAGAAGATTGTGAAGTTGATATGGAAGGAGAACTCAAATTAGCCCTTGATGATTTAGATAAAGCAGAAGTTGAGAATAGAGATTTGAAAATGGATCTTAATGATTCAAATGAGTTTATCAAGAAGTTGAGAGAAAAACTTAAGAAAGTTACAAAAAGAGGACCAAGGAAACAATTGAGAAAATCAAGCAATCAAATGAGACTATCACCAGTCTGAATGTACAAGTTGAAGAAGGAAAATGAGTTGAAGACTGCCTAAATTCCAAATTGAAAGATAAATCTACAAATTGTTCAAAGATTGAACAATAGATTATAATTTTGAGATTAGATTTGGAGAAAACAAAGATTCAAGATGAAAAATTCAAGAAGAGCTCCACCTTGCTTAATGAAATTATTGAAAATAAGAAGGCTTCTAAGGAAAAAGAAGGTTTAGGGTTTGAAAAAGAAGAAAATTCAAAGGTAAATTAGACACCAAATAGTATTGAAAAGAATAATGACAAGAAGAACAATGTCAAACAAGTCCATAACTAGAAGAAAGAACTCAAAAGACCTCCTATCAGACAACCCAGTGTTGCACAAAGGTATTCATCTTTTAATGGTTACTATTATTCTTGCAATAAGTTTGGACATAGAGTTGTAGAATGTAAATGTAGAATGAACTAGAATGTTCAATCATTTCTTGATCAGTGCTATACAAGCAATCAATTTGGTCATAAAGCTAGTGAATGTAGAAGTTAGACAATGAATAGTTACAATAATGGTATGATGATCCAATCTTTCAATGGTTATTGTTATGAATGAAATGGATTTGGGAACAATACTTTTGAATGGAGATCTAAAATGGAAAGTAGTATGCTTGTTCAAAAATTTGTCACATGTCACAAGTGCAACAAACTAGGAAACATAGCCAACTTTTGTAGAAGCAAGAATGTGAAACCCTCTGTTTCCCAAAAGGTTGATTTAGTAAAGAAGGTGGATCTAGTTGAGATGAAGAAGGAAATGAATAAGATATGCAAGAAAAATGAAGAGAATGGGAATAAGTTTGTGCCAGCTCCTAGTGTAGATGTTTCCTTTGGAAACTAGATAGAGAGCTTTGACTCAGGGGGGTTTTAGTGGGAGATCTTGAATCCCTTGCCAAAGATGTGTTGATATCCTCAACACATTGGTACATGTGTAGATCGACATGGTTGCTCTATTGATAGTTGTTATGCCTTGCATAACCACCCCATTTTATCCTAAAACAAAATGGGTCCCCCTTCTCTAAGTTTTGGTTTTCATTGCCTCTGGTTATTTGCTTTGCTCTTGGGAGTTCTTTTGTTTTCTTCCTAAGTTGTCTGTTGGTTCTATTAAATTTTGGTTATGTCTCAGCTTGAGTTGGTTTTCTTCTTGCAAAAAAAAAATGAATGAAATTATCATGGACAATGGTGTATTTCATTATGATATATTTTATGTTCTTCTGAGGACTAATGGAGACTTGGTTTTGCAGGATTAAATCACACACATGATGATATTTGTCAAGAGAGCTCAGTTGGAAAGCATTCCCCAGCTCAGTTTGGCACAAAATTCCTCTAAGAAGAAATTCGGCAAGACCTTGCAGTTGTCTTGCCGACTACTAGTGCATTTTGTATATTAGAGGCTCACTGGTTGCCCGAACGTTCCTGTCGCCATAAGTTTCTTTGGGTCTTGCTGACTAGAGGAGGCCTCGCTGCAGGATTCTGAATTCGACATAACATCTCACCGAAAAGAGTAAGGTCTCGACAACAGAGGAGGTTGGCATCGAGGAGAGGTCTTCTCGATTGATGGAGGTCTCGGCAAGGTTGAGTGGTTTTAGGGTAAAATTCCCCTTCGTGGTGATGTTTTGCCGATACAGTGAAGTCTCAGCGAAAAGGTTATCCCCTCGCCATGAGGTCTAGCTAATATGCTAAGGTCTCCACGAAGTGCTCTCGGCTCAGCGAAAGGAAGCTTCGGTTGGTGTAAAGTCTCACCGACCGAAGGGAGTCTCGGCGAAGGATGGAACCATCGGCAAAAGGTCCTTCCGACGGATGAAACTCTTGCCGACAATTGTTCCCCAAGGGTTCTCAGAGAAGATTTGCGGTTTCACCAGGAGGTCTCACCGACTAAGCAAGGTCTCCCCGAAGTAAAATAGGCTCTCAGTGAAAGAGGAGACTTTGGTATAAGGTCTTGGCGACCAAGTGATGTCCTACCGAATAATGTTTCCTTCGGGGAGAGTGGTTTGCTTTTGCCGTGAAGTCTGGTCGACCTAAGAGAGGTCTCAGCAAAAGGAGATGTATTCGCCAGGAAGTCTGGCTGAATGGTAAATGTCTCACTGAAAGAGTTGTGGTTTAGGCAAGAGGTCTCGTTGACCAATCAAGGTCTTCCCGATTGAAGTGAGTTCATCGCCGAAATGGGTTGGCTTTGCTGCGAGGTCCTGCCGACCTGGTAGGGTCTTGCTAGTAAGAATGAGCTCGAGGAGAATGAAGGGGGGTTCGCTATAAGGTCACATTGACAAGCGATGGTCTCGCCGACACAATTTCTCCCTTTGGTGTAGTGAAGTGCGCTTGATGAAAGGTCTCGACGACCTGGGGATCTCTCAGCGACAGGGCATGAGTTCGGGGCAAGGTCTCCCCGAAACGAAGAAGTCTCCCTAAGATGGAATGTGCTCGCCAAGAGAAGAGGGGCTCGATGTAAGGTCTCCTCGACCACTTTATGTCTTTTCGACAGGTGAGGTCTCATCGATAGAAAAATATATCGGTGTAACTAGTGGAGCTCGCTATGACTTCTAACCGATACCGATTGTCTGGCCGATGGGTTTTGTGGTGTCGATATGACTTGCGTAGCTCGATGGGAGATCTTTCCGACTGTCTTATGCTACGTCGATGGATACGAAGAGAGGTATAATCGCATCAGGGAGACACAATGAGTGTCTCACCGACATGCGATTTTGCTTAAACGACCTTTGACCACGTGAGAGTCTTGTGTGGCATATGTCTAACCAATCAGGAGGAGCTAAGAAGGTGGACCGGCGGCAGTTTGACCGATTGACCACCCCTGTGGAGAGGATCAACAAAATGCAAACGAGATGGACTCATTCTGAGATCAAAAGGCAATGGATCGGCTCGGGTGATGATGTTTAGATCTAAAGGGAGGCCCAATGATGCTTCTAGAGACGGTCAACAAAAGAAGGGTCTAGAGCATGAAGAACACCAAAGGAAAGAAACAACCACAAGTCTCATTAACAACTAGAGTCTACTAGCAGAAAAAGGGCATATCGCTATTAATGGTGATACTTTGGAGCATTCAAGGAAGATTACAAGGAAGTTCGAGTATGGACATGGAGACAGAAGAGTTAATGTTGTGGTATGAAAAGATATAAAGGCTTCTCCTGAGGGTAGAGATCTTTCGTCAACATGGACAACAGGGATACGCATTTAATGCAGAACCAACTCTCTTCAAAAGATCTGAGAGCTGACCTTTCAAGGGAGATATTTTTGTAAACCCTAAGACAAGGGCCATCACATTCTTTTTGGTACACTCTGTATATATGGCATTCTTGCCTCTTTGTAAAGGGTTGGAAATTAAGAGGTTAGAAGTTGTAGGTAGAGAAGTAAGAAAAAAAAGTTAGTTAGCAGAAATAAATGAGGAGACAGAGCTGCATCCTGATTCTTGTAATGGGAGTTTCTTTTTTTTTCTTAGTTAGGAGTTAGAATCAGCAAGAGTTAATAATGTATCCTTCCAATTTTCTTAGTATAGATGGAAACAATCTAAAACTATTGGTTTTCTATACATTGGTGATTGTGCCAGATTTGTAAATGTTGCTTATATGTTTCACTAATAGTAGAAGCAACCAAATTTAATCTATTTCATATTGTGTTCCAGAATGGTGTTCATCTTGGGTTAATCATTTGATTTGAAAAGCTTTCAAGGAAAGAAGTTTTGTTTTATGTTTTGTTTAAATAGTGATTTACAATCTGTTGATAAGATTAGCAGTGTGGATGAATGAAGCTGTGTGTCAATCACAAGTTGATTTTGTTCTCCAGTTTCAGTTAGCAATTTCTTGAAAGGTAACAAGTCTGGCTAAGTTGGATGAATTAGCATTCTTTTCAGTTCCATGCTTTGATCTATCTTTTTCTATTTCTTTAAAACTCCAGTTAAAATGGGTTTAACTTCATGCTTGATCTTAGAACAATCTAGAAGCTCAACACTAGCAGGCCCCTTGAACATTACTGTTACATTGACCATTGAGCAGCATCAACATAGCTGAGAACCAACTACAAAGACCTTGGGAGATAAGATATCCATGTGTTGTCTTTCTCTTTTAGGAGAAACATAATAGCAATATTATGTTTGCATGTTGTTGTGCCATTAAGACACGTCAATAGAAATGAATAAGGAAATGAATAAGATATGCAAGAAAAATGAAGAGAATGAGAATAAGTTTGTGCCAACTCCTAGTGTAGATGTTTCCTTTGGAAACTAGATAGAGAGCTTTGATTCAGGGGGGTTTTAGTAGGAGATCTTGAATCCCCTGCCAAAGATGTGGTGTTGATATCCTCAACACACTGGTACATGTGTAGATCAACATGGTTGCTCTATTGATAGTATTTTTGGTATGAAATTTTCTGTTGTGGAGTTTTGTGGAATGATTAAAGGTGTCTGTGATGACATGGTGAGGGTTTGCTAGCTTTTTCACCTAACTCTCTCAATTGCAATCAATGTATTTTTAGGTCATTAGAAAAAATTTTATATGTGATTTCACATATGATTAAGTCATTTTTAATTGAGCAAGTGAAGTGTAGAGCAGAGAAAATGTAATTTGAAGTGATTCTAAGTTATTGTGTGAAACCCTACTGACAAAGAATTCAAAGGTATTTATCATTTCTTGCTTAACCCTAGTTTCAAAAGTGATTCATGATGTTTACTACACAATTAGTTGATGTCTTGAAGAAGCCAAGACGTAAGTTTAAGAAACACCCTTATAAGTCCATGGAGACAGACCCTGAAGATGCTTTTTTTAGGGTTCCATAAGATGTGATGCACACAAAGGATGTGCAAATTTACATCCACACAAAAATGGTTGAATATGATCACATGAAGATTGTGGAATATTGGGTAAATGAATTGATAGGAGATGATTTCAAATTGAAACCTAAATTTAAGAGTTTGACAGAGAAGAAATTGGATGTTTGGAATGACTTCCAAATTTTGGTTATTAGGATGAGTGGGTTGAGTATGTTTTGAGCCAAATTCATGATGAATTCATGTGGTTAGATATGTCACATATGATTACTAAGCAATAAATCAAAGGTGGTTACTGGTTTATTCTCTGAAGGAACCATTTTAGCAATCAAGGCCATGCAGAATGAAATGGTAATGAAGCTCACTAGTGTGAAATTTAACAAATGTTCCCTAATGGTGAAGGATATTGATGATCCAATAGTGGAGTATGCATTGATGATGATCATATATTATATATTTTATACAAACAAAAAGATCTGTGTCAGCTACCGCTATACACACTACTCACTAGATGGTGAAAGAAGGTCTGGATATTGATTTGTGTGAACTTCAAAGACAATAGTAAATGGAGAATCTTTAGAAGACCAAAGAATCTCGGTACCCCTTCCAGTATGGTACCCTAATTGTATGTTTATTTTTTTAATTTCTTAGAGTAGTTCCTAGTACAAATAATATTGTGTGGTTGGACAACATTCCTGATTCTATTTAGACTAGAGACTATATGAGAAGGTTAGGGAATCTAGAAACCCAAAAAACCATGTTATGGGGTTTTTTCAAGACTTTTCAAGGAAAAATGTAAGAAAGAGAGAGGATACTAGAAAAAATTGTTGAGAAATACAAGGATAACATCACTTCCATGGTTAGTAGAGATAACTGCATTATGGAAGTAGTTGAACCTAGAACCGTTTGGATCCTATAGTTGGGATATGAGGTTACAACAAAAGAGCTTACTGGTCTAGTGGAGATCATGTTAAGAAAACCAAGAGATCCATCTATGGATAGATTTGGAACTTATGTAGAGAAATCAACTAAAGTAAATCTTGAGAAGAGGAAGAAGGATATTGAGAAGAATGTGGAGAAGATTAAAACTCAGTTTGAAGAGATTATGAACCCATGTAAGGGTTCTGTGGAGAAATCAAAAGCTACTATTATTGCTCCGCAAGGTACTCCTAGCACAAGAAGGTTAGTCAGGATCTTTGAACCCTCTCCCAGCCCACTATTCCTAAATCCTCTAGAACAAAGGTTGCAAGAAGCTCAAAGAAGAAAGAAATATCTAGCCCATCTATGCAAAAAATTCCTCCTAAGAGGAGAAGAAAGGAAAAGGACACTAGAGAAAGATACATTAGTTGCAAGGATGAAGAGGATATAGAAGATGAAGGACCCTAATTGGTTTGAAAGAAGAAGTCTCAAGCCACTGTGGAAGAGAGTAGTGCCAAAAGAACTAAATTTGATATTGTAGATACTGAAAGTGAAGAGGAAGTGCAGAAAGAAAAGAAGAGTTTTTTGTTTCAAAGAAGAGAAAAGAGTTCAAGTGAAGGAGAAAAATCAGATAAAGGAAAGGGGAAGAAAAAAGAAAAGGCCCCTCCGATAAGGGAGCATAACCGCTTGAAATTGGATGCTTTGTTTAATACTATTTCAAAATTTGGTCTCTTGGAAGAGACAACTAAAATGTATCCAGATTCAAATGATGAGGATAAGGAAACCATTGAAGAATCCATCATTAAGTACATCGCAACTTTTGACATTGGCTTAGATAAAATTAAGGATCAATTAATTGATGACTTGAAAAATGTTTTAACTAGAAGAAGGAAAGAGGCTATTGAAGAAGATGCAAAGATAAAGGCATTTTCCTTGGAGAAGATCGGTTCTTCTCTAACACATGAGGATAAACTAAATTATCTAAACTATACAACAAGAAATTTAGAACAAAAAAAGAGTTAACAATCTAATGAGCAGAGACAAGGAAGATAATGAAAGACTAAAGAATGAGACTCTGCAAAAGGTTGAAGAAATTGATAAAGGGTTGAGAGTCCCTTTGGATAATGAAAATAAAATGTAGAACATGATACATCTACTCCAAAAACCAATGAACCTGATAATTCACAACATGAGCATGTCCTTGAGCCTGAGGGTGAACAAGAAAACATGGTAACATATGATACCCCTCCAATTGTGGAGAATGTTGTTGTTGAAGAAAAGAATGATGATATGTAGAATATCTTAGAAAAGGTTAGAGCACAAGAACAAAAATTTCCTCCTTTGGATATGGAGAAGGATAATGAATAAAAAGAAGTCCTTGAAAATTCTAAGGCACAAGAAGAAGCTTTGCCTCCTCTAGATGATGAGAAGTCTACACAAGAAAAGGAGAATGTAGAAGACTGCTCCAGTATTGACAAGAAGGAGAAAGACACAAAGGAATAAGAAAGTGAAAAAATTGTTGGTGAGACCTCGAGAGATTCTGAAGATTCTTTAAAGGATTTATTAGATATGCAATTGTAATTTGAAACAGTGGTGTCTATACAGCTGTTGGAGATATCCATGCAGTAAGGACAATTCAATATGAGCAAGATCTCTCCCTTGCACAAGATACAACTTGGTGATGTGTTTCATGCCTCTGCAAGGAAAAAAATATTGAAAACACACCAAAAGAGTGTAGAAATGATTGAATAAGTTTTTAAGGTGTTGCAAGAAGGTATTCCCGATGCAACTATTGATGATTCCTTGTTTGGTGTACAGAAGCTAAAGCTACTGTTAGATTCTTTTAAGGATTATTCTATCGGTTTGGAAGATAATTTGGAAAAGGAAATGGAAAAAAGGTCAATGATAGGAAATTGACCAAAGTATCTAATAAATGTACTGCTACATGTATGATAAGTTGCAAGGGAACTTGATATATGTTCATAAATTCTTGGATGAATTAGAGGTTTTGTTTCAATTTTGATTAAAATGGCCCAAATCTACAAGGAGCATAAAGGACCAAATGGACTCAATAGAGTCACAAATTTCTCAAGCCTCTGATGCATATGATCAAGAAAATGATGCATATGGTGCAACAAGAGAAACAATAGAGAATCTGCATGGATAGTTCTTCCTACTGCAAGAATAGAAAGAAAAGATCATTATGTAGTATAGTCATCTTAGAGATTTGGTAAGTGCAAAGCTTACATATTTGACCTGAACTTGTTAGCAAGTGTAGATAAGATGGCACAAAAGAATCTGGTGCCCAATACCCTAGATGAAGGAGAAGATCTCCTTATTCAGTTTGAGAGCCAATGAAGTATACTTTCCTTCACCAAGAAGGATTAATAGATAGGAAAGAAGGTTTGGGGGACACACCTTGCAAAATTGAATGTGTAATAAGGGTATTTTATCCTCTAATACTTGAATGTGTGCATTTTTGTTTTGTTTATGTAGTTTCTGATTTATATGTACATATGCAGAAGTAGTGGATAAGTGTTGCAGTACCTTTTTTTGGTTATTTTTTATGGATAACATTGTTAGGGGAAGCCACTCTAATGTAAATTGTCAGAGAAGTGTTAAGTATAGGAGTGAAGCAATAAGGGGGAGTTACTCTCATGTGTATAATTTAATACTAGCTAAGGGGAAGTAGTTTAAAAAGTCTAATATTATGAGCCATTTTCCCTTGATGTCAAAGGGGTAGAAGTTTGAGCAAACATTTTCAAGAGTGAGAGCATGTTGCCATCAATGACAAAGGGGGAGATTTTTGAAGATTTGGGTTGTTGGAAACATGAGCATGATGATGTTGATGTATGGTGTGGGGAGATTGTTGAAGATTGATGAACATGATGGTGTATGGTGTTGTCATTGATGGCGACCCATTATAGAGATACAGTAGTGTTGGTCCAAAGAAGACCAAATATTTTACAGATTTTCCTAAGTCTCGGTGTACAGTTTTTAGTGTTTTGTGAACTAGTTTTGTGGTCTACATTGCTCCACTATGAATAATCTAGTCACACTATTTTGAGGTAATGTTGGTGCATCTTGAAGGTGTCTAAATCCAATGATTCAAGCTTGTATGTATTTCGTAGTCAAAGATATTGTTGATAGAGTATCAACTTTGGAAATGACAGAGTTACTAGTACAGAGTGTATGTTGGAATGCTTTGCATTCCACTATGGATGAATATTTTGTTGTGTAGTTTTGAGGAAGTGTTTTAGGATGTCAGTAGTGTGTGTGTCCTAAGTGGCAAGTTTTGTGGTGGTCCACATGTCGAGTTATGAGTGAATAGTTGGTTTATTTTGTTGTTGCTTTATCAATAGTAATGAGCTAAAGGTTTTGGGGTCATGCAGAGCTTAATTGCATATGAAGCGGAATCATGGGACTGATTATAGGTCATGCCAACCTATTTTGATGGTGTACATGCCTTGTTTATTTCTGCAAGACATATGTGTTGGTGTTTTGAGCTGATAAGTTATGAGGATGCATGGTACATCTATTTAGGCCAACCTAATTGATATTTTTGTTGGTTCTAGTATATATACAAGGTTAATTCCTTGTGTGGAAGTGTGGTATGATGCATGTGTGTGTGTGTGTGTGATTTGGTGTAGAAAGAAATGTGAATTGTAGTTTTGGTGAAGCATGAAATGTCTTAAGTCAGTTTGTTGAGCTTCAATGGAATTGTATCTTCATTATATGTTAGATGCATTGTTAATATTTCATTTTGGAAGTGAGCCACCCTCTCTTCTATCTTTTCTATTCTAGGTAGTGAGCCCTTGGTAGTGAGCCATTCTCTTATTTTGGATAGTGAGTCCATCATTTTGCGTCAAACATTGTAACCAGTTATATTATATTGTGAGCTAATCCTCACCGTGGTTTTCCCCTTTCAATGGTTTTCCATGTAAATCTGGTGTTCTTGTGTTCCTTGATGTAATGCATGCTTTATATATTCCTTTCTTTTACTACAAGTTTAATGTGATGCTTTGAACATGGATTTTTAAGTTGATAAGGATAATGAATTTCAATGAATATTGATTAACCCCCCTCTCAGTATATCAGGTGTTCAATAATATACCTCTTAATTTCCTTTGGGGTTTCAAGGATTCCAATCAACTTTGTGCCAATGACTATCTTGTGTGGTATACACACTTTCTTTCTTATGAATGTTTAGTAGACTCTTGGGGTTTGGATCTAGTCACACAAAATTATGAACTTGTATGGAAGGCCCAATTCCTTGCCAAGACCTAGTCATTATAACTTTAGAAAATCAATGCAAAAGTTGTAAAAAATATGGACATGCAAAGAAAATATTAATCTCTACCTACAAGGCTCTCCAAAAATTGTGTAGTTTTGAAAAACTACACAACTACTTGAAAACTTCAATTATTTACTTTACAAGTAAATCAAAATTTCAAACATCTAGTGTACTTTTGCAAGAAATACTCATCTAATCAATTTTTTTGGCTTTGCTTCTTGAGTTCATTTTGAGGATTTTACTTAGGAATTATTTTATTGATTTCAAATGATTAATGCACACCTAAATCACTTAAGACCATAAATATTTTTATGTATGTAAATATTTGACCTTTTATTATCCAAAATTTAAATTTGGCTTTAAGGCTTCATTAAATGATTCAAATAAATTTAATGTTAAATAAGTGCATAGAACTAACATACATGTAGGACTCAAATATTTCAAAGAACGTGGTTAAAATTTTAGTCTAACAATTGGCTCTACCTAGGGACATAGACTATGAGGATGTAAAATGAAATATAGTATTTCATTTCTAGAATAATTTCTTATCTATTAGGTGATAGAGTTAGATATTTGATTAAAAATAGAACTAGACAAGAGCGAAAGAGAGATTTTGGAGGAAAAAAATGGAATGGGATGAACAATAACACACATGCACACAAACAAATAATAATCTTAAATCACCTATGTATATGGTAGGTGATAACCTACTTTCATTATTTGTAATGTTTGAGGTATTGGCCACTATAGGATAATGGAATATTCAAGCCAACATATTTTGCTCGGTATTATGCGTTATCATCATAGAAAGGTAAAACACTAAAATAACCCAACCACAATGACTTAAATTTATTGTGGTTTCCCTTTGGTTCTCTTCTCTTCTCGCATACAAGAACAATATATCTTATTTTAAAGTCATTATCTAGCCTTATTATCAAATAAATCCTTAAACACTTTGTTATGCTTTAAAATATGATTAACCACTTCTTCCCTCTATTATTCTAACTTTGGTAGCTACATCAGATTTTTTCTAGAGGATCCTTTAACTCTTCAACTTATATTTATCTTGTTAGCTAAAGTATGGACAATTATAGTTAAAAGGGAACTAAGAAATATATCCATATAATAGATTAAAAGGGAAAGTGTCGATGACCCTTATTGGAGTGATGCAATTTACCTAGAGTGCATCATATCTTCTCTTATGCCAATTCCATTATTTTTCTTCAATAGTCTTGTGAATGACCACATTAATATTTTTATTGCTCATTTCTAGCTAACCATTACGTTGAGGATAATAATATGGGTAATAAGAGGGTGAAATACCAAAATTGTAATAGAAGGGTTGTTAACTTAGAAGAAGATAAATTTGAATAATTATTAGTTATATTTTTGTGTGGAATTTAAATCATTGTTTTGATTAAGATAAATCAGAAAGGGCTTGAACCCATTACAAAACAACCATAGAGGCCAAGCAGAGGATCTCACAAGTGGTGAGACAACCTAAAAACAAAAAACTAAAGACTCAAAAAAAGAGAAGATTAGTAGAAAACATAGAAAAGGGAAACTTGACCAGTCAAAGACTAATACACACACAAGACCAACAACCGATCTCCAAGAAGATGGGGATGTTCCTTAATGGCTTGCCATTCCTTGGAGAAAAGCTAAAGCTTTTCTTCAAAGGATAGAGCCTTTTGGTTCTTTTTTCTAGCATTGTCCTCAAGGATCTAGGAGGTGCACACTTTGCATTCTTACCTTTTTTCTTGGAACTAGTTTGAGGGGCCTTTACATGTTTATCCTTGGCATACTTGACCTAACAAATCTTTAGCTCTTGCTATATTTTATTTTATGAATTTGAATCATTGTTAGCTATATTTTAACTTATGAATTTTGATAGTACTTTATAAGTGATTTTTTTACTAGAATGGCTTCCAATAACTTGGTGAAGTAATCTATTATATAATGAGGACATGTGCATGTCCAATAATAGAATGTAGATTTAATGCTTCAATAAAATTGAGTCCTTATTATTAAAATACTTAGTTACAACTAGCCTTAGTAGAAAAATTACAATATTCAATCTTCTAAAAAACTATTGACATAACTCATACCTTGACACCTAATAACATACATCCTTAAAGAGACCAAACCAATACTAGTGATCATATAATATTTTACATTTAGTGATTGATGAAGATAAATGTCCTCCACATGTTTGATTATGGAATGCTTCAAATAATATTTCTTGGCAAGTAAGGGTTTAGATCTAGATTCTACACCTATGTACTTGAAATTTTGTATTAATGCCTAGTGTTAAATATAAGAAGAGAATAAGAGTGAGTATGATGGATCATAGGATTTTGTGGTAGGAAATTATATATATATATATATTATTAATAACCATATCATTCATCATAACACATCATTATACTTAGGATAACCAATCCAAGGTATCATATTTATTACTATAAAAAAAATGTTACATTTAGATGGTACAATATCAATTATTGTTCTTTTATACATTCATATTCTTATATCTTCTATTTCCTATCTATTACATATGATCCTCTCTTATATCATTCCCTTGTCCATTGCTTTTCTCTACTCCTTTACGCTCTCTTATGAGATCTCTTCTACCATCATCACTTGTTTCATATTTGTGGCACATTTACTTATACCCAAGTATAAGGGTGTGTCTCTTCGTGTTTCCTATTTGTTGGCTTAGTAGCTAGCACAATCTCTTTGCAATGGGTGAATTTTTTTTATTGTCATCTCTATCTTGCTAACATTATCCGGGCTTCTTTGAAATGATGTCTTGTCCTCAAGACATCCTAGATCCATCCTATTGAGTTTGACAAAATATTGTATCAAAAAATTATATAATATTGTTGCAATTAAAGGTAGCATATAGCTATAGATTTCATGAAGCTGAATATACATGTTCTCCCATTGGATAATTCCTTATTGTAGGATCATTATTTGAGTATTAATGTTGAGTAGAGTTTGTTCCCATTATCCTATTATTTTTGGTATTTATATTTGCATTGTGATCTTATTTTATTTTTCTAATATGGCTAACAAATGACCAAGCCCAAGGTTGACTACCTCTATAATTTGTTTTATTTGAGCTTTATGTGCTTCCCTTTGATCTTGGAAGATTTTATTCTCAATATACTCTTAAGCTATGTTCTAATTTTTTTTGTTGTTTTCATCCATCATAAACAAAACTACTATAATAAATTTGTATTTGATTGTGTGATTTTCATATTTCTTATTTCTATTTCCAACTGTGTGTGTGTAGTGGTAAATTTCTTCCACATTTCCTTAATATATTTCTTCTTGATTTGGTGCATTCATGACTAGGGGGTCTTACCAAATTGCCAAGTCATGAAACCAAAACATACATAATTCACAAAACAACACATTCACCACAAGAATCAAAATTCTTTATTCATGTGCATAAATACATTCTATTAAAATGCCTTCATTGGCCTTGTCTCTCAAGCCTTAAAACTTCACCTACGTCTACCCAACAAGATCTCTCTAGCTTCTACTTATCAAAAAATTATAACTCTGCATAATAGATTTATAACTTCTATTGAACACTCCCAAAAACTCACACCAAATGAATATAAATCCACATAAATAACATGAATGAAGGATTTATCCCAACCAACCCATGTCTGAGCATGATAAGAAATTTTTAAATCACTCATTGGCTCTAGAGATACACATGCAAGGATGTTATAGCTATTGTTTTGGCATTTAGCAAAGATAAAATCATGTGTTAGGCATGATTGCAGAATTTCAATGGGGGTCCTAGAATTGTCAAGATCTGATGTGGATATATCCACATATCTTTTATACATCCTCTATTCTTCTTCACACAGAGAAAACATGGCCATTAGGATGCTACGAGGACCTAAGGGGTTCTAGATGCTTTGTCACTGCATGGAGAAATAAGGGGAATTAGGATATTGTAGAAAGAAGATCTCAGTTATAGGATATATCCATCAACATATGAAAGTTCTACCCTCAAAATTTATGAAAAAAAATATATCATCAAGACCTAGCAAATTTTGAGGGGTAACTGAATAATATATGTTACTAGATGAAAGATGTGCATATCCTAATACAGACAAGAGCTACACAATACATACATACTCAAAAGTTCTACAACGCCTTAAAGGATAAGTATAGGTGGAGATTAAGTACCCAAAAGGACCTAAAAGGATTCAAAGGGGATTCAAACAAGGTAAAAAAAGTTTTGTAAAGTTTGGATGTAGGCTAATACTCCATAACTTGCTCTATTTTTATCCAAACTCCAGCAAACTTAAAATGTGGATACCCTTTTGGCTCTTCTTACAAGTGAAGTCACTAGTTGGCCTTGAACACATGGAAATTATTTAGAATTTGACCACCTACTCTTGCAACAAAAACAACAAGGAAGAAAACCAAACATAACAATTTTTTTTGACATATGATTGCTTGTGGACCCAAATTCTCTTGCATCATAATTTCCTCTAGCAGTTTCTCTCTTACTACATCTTCTTGATTTTGTAGCCTTTATATCATGCCTTTGTGATTTGTTTGAGTTCTTGAACCAAAGTGATTGAAGTATTTATAACAAAATGTTGAACTTGACTTGACTAAGACGACCCATTTATGATTTATTAGATCAATAATTTGTGGTGGACCAAAAACAAGGATTTAGAGCAATATTTTCAAGTATGAAATACAAAATTTAGAAGAGGTTATAATAGAACTTTATAAACTATGATAACTCTTGATCTTAATTTTGGGACTTATTTCCCAAAAGCTAATAGATTTGGCTTATCTCTTGAAATATAATATTAGTCATTGATTGTTGTTAATAAAATGACATATGTTTCTTCCCAATTTTATATTATAATTTTCCAAATTAATTAATCATTATCCTTTTATGTTAGAATATTTTCCTTCCATATTATATAATATTTTAAACCACCTAATAAATCACCCTAAATTGATTTCATTTCTTCAAAGTTGATTTACGATTTTCCAAACAAATATTTTATTTTAAAAAAATATTTATAATTTGTTAGAAAAATAACATTGTTGACAAATGTTCACAAAATAATTTAAAAATAAAAAATTCCCCCAAAAATAAACATGAATTTGGTTTCAATATTAAAATGGTAGATGTTTTTCAACCATGTACACCAAAAAACCATTATTTGTATTTTATTTCAGCATTTCATTATTACAAATTACCTAATTATCAATATAAACTAATTAATTAACCTAAAATAATTATTACTTTTATATATGCATCTTATCAGATTAACTTAGATTAAATTAAGGATTTTTTTAAATTTTCTCTTACATTGTTACATAGAGAAAAAATGAATTGGTTATGTGAATTTACATAAATTAGTGTGTTGTTTAGTTATTTATTAAAAAATTAATGAGAAAAAAATGATTAGGAATTATCTTTTTGTTAGAAGATTTTATTTCAAACCCATAGAATTGTTTACCTAGTTAATATGGTAGCAAGAGTCTTAGGTTGAAACCTCTCTAGCTAAGAGTCAAGGACTAAGGGGTATCCATTCCACCAAAGTCATCTAGGGCACGATCCCAACCTAATCTCTTATGGTGTTGGGGATTTGCATTCAGCAAGACTTGATTCCTAGTGAACTCATTCAAAAGCATTCAACTTCACCCAAAAGACCGTTAACATAAAAAATTATCTTTAAAAAATTATAAAGATACTTCTAGGCTTTTAATATAAATTTGGCTATAAATTATTAGTTTAGCGTAAGCATTTTAGGCCCTCATTTTCTTGAGGCCAAAAAGAGTTATGTGATGGGATCATTATCATAGCAAACCCACCTATTTATTAATGAGAAAAATTTGAGTGGCACTTTTGCCACTGAAAATGGGGAACACCATGGAGGTTGTCATAGTTGACAATACAGGTCACAATGGATCCACCTCTTGCTTTGGGGTTTGATTTCACCTAGTGGCTTGTTGTTCAAAGCCAATTTTGTTCCCAACACTGATCCTTCCACATGGCTAAAACTATAAACCAAATTTTCCTCATCAATTTGGTGCACTTTCTCTTTCCCATACCTAAAATCCTTTTGTTGTTGTCATCCATCCCAAACAAAATTGCTATAATAAATTTGTATTTCATTGTGTGATTTGTATATTTCTTACTTCTACTTCTAACTTTATGTATAGTGGTAAAATTCTTCCACATTTCATCAATATATTTCTTCTTGATTTGGTGCATTCATAACTAAGGGGTCTTACTAAATTGTCTAGTCATGTAATCAAAACACGCATAATTCATAAAAAAAAAACAATCACCACAAAACTTAAACACTTTATTCATATGCAAAAATATATTTTGTTGCAATGCCTTCATTAACCTTGGATCTCAAGCCTTACAACTTCACCTACATCTACCCAACAATGTCTCTCTAGCTTCTACTCATCGAAATCTTCTAACTCTACATAGTAGCTTTACAATTTATATAGAAGACACTCCCAAAAGCTCCCCCCAAATGAATAGAAAACCACTTAAATAGCATGCATGAAGGATTTTTCTTGACCACCCCATGTCCACGCATGATAGCACACATTTCAATCACTCATTAGCACCAAAGATACACATGTAGGGTTGTTATAATTGTTATATTAGCTTTTAGTGGACATAAAATATGTTTTAGGCATGATTACAGAATTTTGAGGGGGTACTAAAATTGCAAAGTTCTAAGGGGTAAGTGGAAACATCCACATAGCTTCTAAAGTTCCTCTATTATTCTTCTCATAGAGAAAACATGGCCATCAAGATGTTGTAGGGACTTGAGAGGTTCCAGATGCCTTGTCATTGCATGGAGAATTCGCCTTAAGTCAGTCATCCTTAGGTCATGTGAAGATATATGGGGCATTAGTATATTGTGGAATGAAGATGGGTTATAGGATACTTCTATCAACATATGAATGCTCCTCCCTCATAAGTTATGTGGAAAAATATAGGTCATCAAGACCTGGAAAAATTTTGAGGGGTAATTGGATAATATTTGTTATTGAATGAAAGTCCCATAAGATCAAGAAGATTTGATAGCTGAAAGAAAATTTGAATCCATAAGGATTTTCAAAGAAACAATATCAACCTGGATGTTTGCAGGATCCTGAGGGGTATCGAGATATATCCCTTCGGCATAGGAAGTTCCACCATTGAACTAGTATGTGAGAAATCAAGGTCTTATGGATCTAGCATGGAGATAAGGTGGTTTGAGACTTTTGCAAAAGGATGAGGGTCCTTAGGGGACTTGGCAGAAGTTCAAGTGGGAAAGGGATATGCCCGAAAGCACATGGAAATTCCACAATTGTATGATAAAGAAACCTAGTGAAATTTTATCATCCTCTGGGACTTAGCGAGCCAACGGGGATATCTAAGATGTGCTGAAAAATCTGCATATCTTGGTATAGGAAAAAGCTCCACAATGTAGACATACTCAAAATTTTAGCAATGCCTCTAAGTCTAGGCAGAGATTCAATGCCCAAAAGGACTTGCACATGGATTTAGAGGGGATCTGAACAAGGCCAAAAGTTCCATAAAGTTTGGATGCAAGCTAAAACTCTGCAACTCCATAGCTTGCTCCATTTTTATCCAAACTCCACCAAACTTAAAGTATGGATACGTTTTTGGTTCTTTTCTTAAAGGTGAAGTCATTAGTTGGTCTTGAATGCATGGAAACTCTTCAAAATTTCACCATCTATTCCTGTAAACAAAAGCAACAAGGAAGAAGACCAACATAAGAAGACTTCTTTTTTTGTGACAGAAGATTGCTTGTGGACTCAGATGCTCCTACATTATGATTTCCTCCATCAATTTCTCTCTTACTACATTTTCTTGATTTTGTAGCCTCGTATCATGTCTTTTGTGAGTTGTTTGAGTTTGAACCAAGGTGATCGAAGTATTCCTAACATAATATTGAACTTGAATTGACCAAGGTGGCCCATTTATGATTTATTAGATCAATAATTTATGATGGATGAATAACAAGGACTTCTAGAGCAATACTTGCACATATAAAATACAAAATTTAGAAGAGGTTCCAACAAGACTTCACAGGCTTTGACAACTCTTGATCTTGACTTCTCAAATGGTTGGCAATTAATATTGGGACTTATTTCCCAAAAGCTAATAGATTTGGCTTATCTCTTCAAATAGAATATTAGTCATCAATTGTTGTTAATGAAATGGCATATGTTTCTTCCCAATTTTTATATTACAAATTTTCAAGCTAATTAATCTTTATCCTTTTATGTTAGAATATTTTATCTTACATATTATATAATATTTTAAACCACTCAATAAATCGGCCAATAAAATTATTTTATTTCTTCAAATTTGATTGACAATTTTTCAAACAAAATATTGTTTTTTAAAAAAGTATCTATAATTTGCTAGAAAAGTAACATTGTTGACAAATGTTCACAAATTCATCACAAAAATAGAAAATGCCCCAAAATAAACATGAATTTTATTTCAATATTAAAATGCTAAAATGTTTTTCAGCCATACAACTAAAAACCATTATTTCTATTTTATTTCAACATTTATTTACAAATTATCTAATTATCAATATAAACTAATTCATTGATTAATCTAAAATAATTATTATTTTTATATATGCATCTTATTAGATTAACTTGGATTAAATTAAGAGATTTAAAAAAAAAAATTACTCTATTACATAAGGAAAAGATTGATTAATTATATGAATTTATATAGATTAGTGCATTGTTTAGTTAATTATTAAATATTTAATGAGAAAAAAATGATTAGGCATTATCTTTTTGTTAGAAGCTTTTATTTCACACTCAGAATTATTTACCTAATCAGTATGGTAGCAAGAGCCTTCGGTTGAAACCTCTTCAGCTGAGAGTCGAGGACTAAAGGGTATCCATTCCACCAAAGTTACTTTAGGTATGATCCCAACCTCCTCATCCCCTATGATGCTGTGGGATTGCATTTAGCAAGACTTGATTCCTACTGAACTCCTTCAGATCCATTCAACTTAACCCAAAAGACCAAAAGACCATTACATTAAAAATTATCTTTTAAAAATTATAAAAATACTTTTATGATTTTAATATAAAAATTGACTATAAATTACTAGTTTAAACTAAATATTTTAGGCCCTCATTTTCTTGAGGTAAGAAAGAGTTATGTGATGGGCTCATTATTACAACAGGCCCACCTATTTCTTAATGAGCTAAATTTGAGTGGCACTGCTGCCACTGAGAAAGGGTATGGATCCTAATATTTTATAAATATAAAGTGGGATTGGCAATGAGATATCCTCCAAAAGCCTAAACAAACCAGTGTTGGTGACCTTGAACTTCTGAAGTTTGGCTTTATCATGGGGAACACCAGGGAGGCTGTCATAGTTGACAGCACAGGTCACAATGGATCCACCCCCTGCTTTGGGGCTGAGTTTCACCTGGTGGCTTACTGAAGCCAATTTTGTCCCCAACACTCCTCCTTCCACATGGCTGAAACTATAAATCAAGTTTTCCTCATCAATTTGGTCCACTTTCTCTTTCACATAGCTAAAAATTTTATTTGCTGCAACAACAATTTCATATAACATTAACAGTCATACTTCTAAACTGTTTGTCTTTTGTAAAAAGTTTTGAACCCTTTCAAAACCCATCTTCTATCTTTATCAAAACTAAAATCATTGAACAATATTAAAGATCTATAAATCAAATCAGCATATGAAAGTTCCTCCCTCACAAGTTATTTGTAAAAATATAGGTCATCAGGACCTGGAAATTTTTTGAGGGGTAACCAGATAATATTTGTTATTGGATGAAAAACCCATAGATCAAGAAGATTTGATAGCTGAAAGAAAATTTGAATCCATAAGGATTTGCATAGAAGCACGATTAACATGGATGTTTGCAGGATCCTGAGGGGTATCAGGATATATCTCTTTGGTATAGGAAGTTTTTCCATTCAACTCGTATGCGAGAAATCATGGTCTTATGGATCTGGTGGTGAGATAAGGTGGTTTGAGACTTTTACAAAAGGATGAGGGTCCTTAGGACTTGGCAGAAGTTCAAGGGGAAAGGGATATGTCTGAAAGTACATGGAATTTCCACAATTGCACGATAAAGGAACCTAGCAGAATTTCATCATCCTTTGGGACTTAGCAGGTCAGCAGGGATATCCAGGATGTGTTGAAAAATCTGCATATCTTGATACAGGAAAAAGCTCCGCAATGTAGACATAGTAAAAATTTCCGCAATGCCTTAAAGAATATGTCTAGGTGGAGATTCAATGCCCAAAAAGGACTTGCGGGGATTCAGAGGGGATCCAAACAAGGCCAAAGGTTCCACAAAGTTTGGATGCAAGCTAAAACTCTGCAACTCCATAACTTGCTCCATTTTTATCCAAACTCCACCAAACTTAAAATGTGGATACAATTATGGCTCTTCTTAAAGGTGAAGTCATTAGTTGGTCTTGAATGCATGGAAATTCTTCAAAATTTGATCGTCTACTCCTACAAACAAGAACAAGGAAGAAGACCAAACATAACAAGGAATTTGTTTTTTGACATAAGATTGCTTGTGGACTCAAATGCTCCTACATTATGATTTCCTCCATCAATTTCTTTCTTACTACATTTTCTTGATTTTGTAGCCTCTATATGTCTCGCCTTTTGTGAGTTGTTTGAGTTTGAACCAAAGTGGTTGGAATATTTCTAATACAACATTGAACTTAACTTGACCAAGGTGGCCCATTTATGATTCATTAGATCAATAATTTATGATGGATGAAAAACAAGGACTTATAGCAATACTTGCACATATGAAATAAAACATTTAGAAGAGGTTCCAATAAGATTTCAGAGGCTATGCCAACTCTTGATCTTAACTAATCGAATGGTTGACAATTAATTTTATGACTTATTTCCCAAAACCTAATAGATTTGGTTTATCTCTTGAAATAGAATATTAGTCATCCATTGTTGTTAATGAAATGACATATGTTTCTTCCCAATTTTTATATTACAAATTTTCAAATTAATTAATCTTTATCCTTTTATGTTGGAATATTTTTCCTTACATATTATATAATATTTTAAACCACCCAATAAATTATTTTATTTCTTCATATTTGATCGACAATTTTCCAAATAAAATATTGATTTTAAAAAAAGTATCTATAAGTTGCTAGAAAAGTAGCATTGTTGACAAATGTTCACAAATTCATCAGAAAAATAAAAAAATTTCCCCAAAATAAACATGACTTTTATTTGAACATTAAAATGCTAAGTACTTTTCAGCCATACAATTAAAAACTATTATTTCTATTTTATTTCAACATTTAATTACAAATTATCTAATTATCAATATAAACTAATTCATTGTTTAATCTAAAATAATTATTACTTTTTTCTATTTTACTTCAACATTTAATTACAAATTATCTAATTATCAATATAAACTAACTCATTGATTAATCTAAAATAATTATTACTTTTATATATGCATCTTATTAGATTAACTTGGATTAAATTAAGGGAAATTTTTTATTCTTTTACACTATTATATAAGGAAAAAATTGATCAATTATATGAATTTACATATATTAGTGTATTCTTTAGTTAATTATTAAATATTTAATCATTTTATTTAATGAGAAAAAAATGATTAGGCATTATTTTTTTGTCAGAAGCTTTTATTACAAACTCATAGAATCATTTACCTAGTCAATATGGTAGCGAGAACCTTAGGCTGAAACCTCTTCAGCTGAGAGTCAAGGATTATGAGGGAATTAAGGAGGTATCCATTCCGTCAAAGTCATCTCGGGTATGATCCCAACTTCCTCATCCCTTATGGTGTTGAGGCTTTGTATTCAACAAGAATTGATTCCTAAGGAACTCCTTCAAGAACCATTAAACTTAACGGAAAACACCAAAAGACCATTAGATAACATCATAAATTATCTTTTAAAAATTATAAAGATACTTTTGTGATTTCAATATAAAATTGATAGTTTAAACTAATTGACTATAAATTATTAGTTTAAACTAAGCATTTTAGGCTCTTATTTTCTTGAGGTAAGAAAGAGTTATGTAATGGGCTCATTAGTACAACAGACCCACCAATTTCTTAATGAGCTAAATTTGAGTGGCACTGCTGCCACTCACAAAGGGGATGGATCCCGATATTTGATAATTATAAAGTGGGATTGGCAATGAGATATTCCCCCAGAAGCCTAAACAAACCAGTGTTGTTGGCCTTGAACTCCTGAAGTTTGGCTTCATCATGGGGAACACCAGGGAGGCTGTCGTAGTTGACAGTACAGGTCACAATGGATCCAACCCCCACCCCTGCTTTGGGGCTGAATTTCACCTGGTGGCTTGCTGAAGCCAATTTTGTCCCCAACACTCCTCCTTCTACATGGCTGAAATTATAAACCAAGTTTTCCTCATCAATTTGGTCCACTTTCTCTTTCACATAGCTAAAATCCTTGTTCGCTGCAATTACAATTTCATACAACATTAACAGTCATACTTCTAAATAGGTTTCGACATGACCTCTTCGCTCCCACAAGAAAAGTTCAAAATGTAAATCTTGAAGATCTTACTTGGGGCTGGTTTTGGCTGGCTGCAGGCTGTCCTTTTGCAGCTTTGTTTGATTTATAAGGGTTTGGGCCTTCAAAACCTGTTTTCCCATAATAAAAAACAGTCATACTTCTAAACTGTTTTCTTTTGGTAAAAGTTTCAGACCTTGCCAGAGTATCTATCTTCTGTCTTTATCAAAACTAAAGTCATTGAACAATACCAAAGATACTATAAATCAGATATAAAAAATATTCAAACCCTCTCAGAAACCCATCTTCTATCTTTATAAAAACTAAAATCATTGAACAATATTAAAGATCCAATAGACCAGATCTTTTCTTCTTTAGGTACCATGCAAGAGAAGGTACCAAAGGGCTGAACATAAACAGCTAGCATGTTGTCTTTATAAGCAAAGACTTACTAGGGTGAAGTCCACTTGCTGGATGGTGACCACACCTCCATCTCCTTGGAGAAGTGTGACAGCTGCTATGATCTGTGGGGCTTGCTTTAGCAACAAGTTGTGGGGGTCCTTCACAGTGCGTTCCATAGCCTTTTTGGATCCACTGAAGACTCAATTTCTACAGTAAAGCTTCCTGCCACCATAGTCCTTTATCTCAATATTTCAACCACAACTCTTCCTCTTAGAAATGCTTGTCTTGATTGGTGTGGTGTATGATTGGTGTGGATGACCATTTATAAGAGCTAATAACAAGAGCAACTTGTTTTCTACTTCTCTTTCATATGTACGATGATTTTTTTAGTCAAGGTACCTTTAGATTAGATTAACTTTGGATTAAATTAAGGGAACTTCTTTTTTTTTACACTATTACATGACGGAAAAATTGATCAATTATATAAATTTACATAGATTAGTGCATTCTTTAGTTAATTATTAAATATTTAATGAGAAAAAAATGACTAGGCATTATCTTTTTGTTAGAAGATTTTATTTCAAATTCATAGAATTGTTTACCTAATCAATATGGTAGCAAGAGTCTTAGGCCTTTCAGCTAAGAGTCAAGGACTAAGGGGTATCCATTCCGCCAAAATCCCCTGTGATATGATCCCAACCTCCTCGTCCCTTATGATGCTGGGGCTTTGCATTCAGCAAGACTTGATTCCTAACGAACTCTTTTAGAACCATTTAACTTAACCCAAAAGATCATTAGCATCAGAAATTATCTTTTAAAAATTATAAAAATACTTTTATATTAAATCATTTTAATATAAAATTGACTATAAATTATTAATCTATAAATAAATTATTATTATAAAGTAGTCGTCGTAGGCCCTCATTTTCTTGAGGTGAGAAAGAGTTATGTGATGGGCTCATTATTACAACAGACCCACCTATTTCTTAATAAGCAAAATTTGAGTGGCCCTGCTGCCACTGATAAAGGGATGGATCCTGATATTTTATAAATACAAAGTGGGATTGGCAATGAGATATTCCTCCAAAAGCCTAAACAAACCAGTGCTGTTGGCCTTGAACTCCTCAAGTTTGGCTTCATCGTGGGGAACACCAGGGAGGCTGTCAAAGTTAACAGTACAGGTCACAATGGATCCACCCCCTGCTTTGGGGCTGAATTTTACCTGGTGGCTTGCTGAAGCCAATTTTGTCCCCAACACTCCTCCTTCCACATGGCTGAAACTATAAACCAGATTTTCCTCATCAACTTGGTCCACTTTCTCTTTCACATAGCTAAAATCCTTGTTAACTGCAACAACAATTTCATATAAAATTAAGAGTCATATTTCTAAACTGTTTTTCTTTGGTAAAAAGTTTCAGACCCTTTCAAAACCCATCTTTTGTCTTCTATCCAAACTAAAATCATTAAACAATATTAAAGATCCTATAAATCAGATCTCAAAAAAAAAATCGGACCCTTTCAGAAAAAACCCATCTACTATCTTTGATTGAATAGACCAGATCTTTGGGTACTATGCAAGAGAAGGTACAAAGGGCTGAACATAAACAACTGGCGTGTTGTCTTTATAAGCAGACTTACCAGGGGTGAAGTCCACTTGGCGGATGGTGCCCACACCTCCATCTCCTTGCAGAAGTGTGACAGCTGCTATGATCTGTGGGGCATGCTTTGGCAACAAGTTGTGGGAGTCCTTCACAGTTGCATTCCACAGCCTTTTTGGATCCACAGAAGACTCAATTTCCACAGTAAAGCTTCCTGCCACCATTGTCTCTTATCACAATATTTCAACCACAACTCTTCCTCTTAGAAATGCTTGTCTTGCTTGGTGTGGTATCTGAGGGTGTGGATTGTATTTATAGACTTAATTAATAACAAGAGCAATTCGTTTTATACTTCTCTTTCACATGTACGATGATTTTTTAGTCAGGGTAACTTAGAAAAGTGGAAAGAGTCTTCTGTGGATATTAACAATAACCACCGACTTTACTTTAATATATTTGACTTCCTTGCCAACATGCATTGAATGCAGACAGAGAATACAAAATATCAGTCTATGATTTGATTTTTGTTTGGTTATTTGTTATTTTCTTATTGCTTTAGAAGCTTCCAGGCCAATCTCTCGTTGGAATTGGTATTATATATACCTGGACAAATTAAGTGGATGTCTGTATTGAAATTCATATTATCATGAACCTAGACAGCAAATGAATATTCTATATTTGGTACAATGAAATTTGAGTTTTCTGATGTGTCAAAATTTATTGATGGTTATATTTGTTGAAGTGATATAAATGATCTCTTCAAAATATTTAATTGTATATTAAATGAATAAAATTAATTAAATGTTAAAACTAATATTTTAGATATAGAGAGTTGACATTAATATAATATAAGTTAGAGATTGAAACTAAATATATATTGATAATGAAATGAGAGAATGAGTTTTACCTAAATTAAAATTATAATAGAGGATTGCAAACAAAAAAATCAGAATTGAAATATTAATAAAATATTTTGAGTGTCTCGAATGAAATCACAACAACAATCTTGTCTGGGAGCATGATCTTGTCTTGGTTTCTACAATCACATCCTCTACAAAATGAGCCTTTGATACACTGCTATATTTATTCACATAATGACATTTGGGGTAAGGAAAATTTGATTCCTAAGGAGCGTTGTGGGGTTTTCTTTACAAGGGTTCCTTGTACCTTACTTAAGAATCAAATAATAAAAATAAAGAGAAAATTGGGTAGCAATGAATTTTGATGTGTGGATGGTAGTGAATGTTGTTGAATCAACCATTAATTACTTATTGTAGATTGCTCATTTGTAAGTTGATAAATGCTTTATATCAAAGAGCACACTTTCAATATGTATTCACAATGAATATTGATTGTTGGTTATTGAAGGATTGAGTGTTGTTGATTATGCTTGATAGAAGTGTTGACTAGCATACCTACAAAGGAGAATAGGAACACATTTTTCTTATGAATACTTATTCAATGACCATGATCTATTTCATGTGAAATATTTTCATGGTTGTGTATTTTTGTTCCTAATGAACAATGTGGTGTTAAAGAACACCATTGGGAGTTGGCTATATATATCAATGGAAGTATGACAATTTCTTGATGATAGTCAGGCCTATATATTTATTCTACACTATTAGAAAACATATTGGAAAGGAAAATAGATGCTAATTATTTGATGTCTAATGCGACTTAAGTCTATTATAAGTTGAGTTTGATGCTAGATTTGATTGATAATTAACATTCTAGTGATCCTTTGACAATGAAGATCAAATACTAAGAAGTGATAGATATTTAATTTTGAGTTGTTATCCACCATGCCAACTAAGACTAAAATGTGTTTGATGCTAATAAAGATTAATATATGCAATCAAATCTACAAACATAAACGATCACTTATCCATATTTAAAAAGGCATAGGATGATGTCCTTAAATACATAACCTAGATACATAATTTGAACTTTTTTGCACCCATGCTAATGGGAAATGGTCATATATCTAAATATTGGCTTTCTCAAAAATTAGTAATTTTAAGTTTTAAAATAGGGTACTAGATTCTCCTAGAAATCTAGTCTAGGGGATAAGATCAAAGGTGTAATCCAATCTAGGGGAAGATAATGCTAGTGTGACGTAGTCCAAGAATGTGTAGCTATGACAACTAGATTAATCATGTTCTTACCTAAGGAATTTTGTATTGCCAAAAGAGCCAAAAATAGGTGTTAGATTCATGTATTAACAATACCCATACAAAGTGGTATAAGACATAGAAGTGAAAGAGTGGAGTATCCACTTTTATCATCTACATTTTCCCCCACTTTTTCATGTTTACAAAATTAATTTAGAGAAATGCTAACATAGAAATAATTATGATAAAATAAAAGAGAATTTTTAAATATAAAAAATTGGAACAAATGTGTGCTCAATATGCAGTAGACATGAATTGATCTTATCATACCATTAAAGTAATGGGAAAACACCAACCTATAAAACTATGTATAAACCAAAAATAGAATTTGCAGATAATATGCCCCAAAAATTAGATGCACTATGAAGATGTAAGCACAAATTAACAAGGTGATAAAAAGTAAACTATGAATAAAAATTAAATATGATGATGATATGCAGATTTGAAATTAAAATTGAAAAATTGAGTTGAGTGATACTTACCTATGTGGGTATAATTGATATGAAAGATTCCACCAATCAACCCCCAATGGTCCAAGAGCAAGTATGGCTATACAAAATATTTAAATTTTTCACAAACAAGTGAAAACACATGACAAGGAATAAGAGCATAGTATTTGAAAATGTGAAATATAATAAGGTATGATTAAAAAAAGATTATTATTGGAAATATATTAGTAAAAAACATTGTTGAATTTTAGTAATGGGAAAATATCACATGTCATGGAAACTACCACTCCCTCATGGAACTATCCTTTATGACACTATTAAATTCATACGACGATGGTGTTGAAGTATGATCATGCATTCCCGACATAAGAAAAAAATTGGTGTGTTAGGGTGATACTTTTGATGTTGTCACTTATGTCAAGCCCTTGTTTTGAAAATGTTTCTTTATAAAAGGTTTGTTCATGTGATGATGAGAATGTATAGCTAGATATTTTGATTTTATATTTGGTTTCTCTTCATTGTTCACTTTATAATCATTTTGTTTTAATTGTCATTTTTATTTTGAGTGTTAAGGTTAAACATCATACAACCACATTATGCGTCATTGATGCTCACTTGCATGCAAATCTTCGACTTTATTTTCATTTTGTTGAATATCTTTGTTTGTGACATTGACCTTAGATGAGATAGCCATATCCTTGAATTTTGTAGTAAAACTAATTTATTGGTTATGGCTAGGCTTGGGAGGATCTATTGGTGGGTGTTTTGACACATCGACTTGAATGGAAAAGAGCCTTCCCTCTTGACAAGGAATTTCCTCTCCCAATGTTTATATCATTTGGCCTAGGTATATTTTGGGTAACTCCATGTCAATGTTTTAGTTGTCATTTTCAAGGGGCTACTTTACTTAAACTAAGGAAAATACAATAAAAAATTTCGTGGACAATTAAATAACATAGTAATTATAATTTTTTCACAAAATAAGCATAATTTTTTAATGTTATTTAATAGCAATCATCCCATTTAATCATATGCAAATTCATAAGTAACTCTCATACAAACATCTAAAAATAAAGACTTGTGGCTAGAATGTACTAAACTTTTAATAGAAGGAACAAGCTTATATTAGTCACATGGGTAAATGCACTAGGATGTGATACAAAAGGGGGTCTTAAGATGCCAATTTTTTGTTTTGAAATCAACAAAGTCTAATATGAAAATGAATATAGTTACACACAAAATTTGAAGATGCAACAAGAACAAGAGTTGTAGTGCTTTGAATCTACTTTCTAAACTACTATTTTTTTGAAAATGGTGAAGATTAAGGGTTTAAAAAGGGGGAGCACACAAAGTGGTCCAATATTTTTCAAAATAACATAGCATAGCGTCTAGTGTGCTCCCCTTAAAATGTTAACTTTTTTTAGAATTCAAAAATTGTTTCACTAAGAAACTATCTAACACCATGTAGTTTATGCCATATTTTTTGGCTAATTTTTAAATGAATATATGATTTTTAAATAATTTTCGAAGTGGATGCATCCTGAAAAAATAGAAATTTGAGCATGCTCTCCCTTAATTTTTTTGAAAACATTGAAAATCAATTTTATTTATTTCAATACATGTAGAATGGAGTGTAGTTTTTAAAAATTTAATTTGTTTCAAAATTCAATGAGCGAGTAAAAAATTATACCCAAAAAACCACATGTTGGTTTTTCACAAAAAATAAACACACTAACAAAAGAAATTAAAGATGAAAAACTTAACAAAATCAAAATGTAAAAAAATAATATGGTTAGATAGCTAAGAGAGAGCTTAGTGTCATTGTGGTAATTTTATAAATTTACATTGAAACACATGCAAACCTAATGGAGAGCATGGTCAAAAATGTGTGAATTATTTTTACCTTTTCAAAAAAAATGTCTTTAGCATGAAATGGTCATCCCCAAGGAAAATCCAACCCAAAGGGTTTGTATTTTCCAATGCAAATCATTTGGTATTTTATTTATCCATGTGCTCCCAAATGAAAATGCATCTTTTAGAATTCTAGATTTAATACTCTTTCTCTCCCTCTTAGTTACTCATTGTTTACCTCTCCATGCCTCCTTAGCCATCTCTTTCTCTTTGTTCTTCTCTCTTCTCTTCTCTCTCCCTCCCCTCTCTAGGACATCACCTCTCTATCTCCTCCTTCCCTAGGTCTTTCACTCCCTCCATGTCTACCTCTCCCTCCATCCCTTATTACTCCTCTCTCTCTTTGTTCTTTTGTCTCTCCTCTTCTCCCTCCCTCCCTCTCTAGGATGTCCCCTCCCTTTCTTCCTCTCCCCCTCTCTATCTCCCCATCCCTCCTTAAATCCCCATCTCTCTCTTCCCCTCCCTCCTTAAACCCACATGTCACCTCTCTCCCCCTTAGGTCTCTCACCTCTCTTCCCCTCTATCTCCTCTTTCCCTAGGTATCTCACTCTCTCCATATCTACCTCTCCCTCTATATCTTCTTACTCCTCTCTCTCTCTCTCTAATGATGCATTCGCGTTGCAAATCACAACATCTACACTCTAAAGGATGTGAGGAATGTTCATAGTGATCTATGTTGTTGTTGTTAGAGAATGTTCTTTGGTGATCACATGGGGCCAAACTTATCTGTTTAGTGTGCAAAATGGCTAGCCTTGAGTGAATCTTAAATAAACTCGAACTAAAATTTTTAGATTCTTTGGAAGGAAAAAGAGATTCACACCTTTCAAGATCTTGGTCACTATCAAAAGAGGGTATATTGGTAGCATCTGAATTATCAAAGGAGCAATAATTGCTCTCTTCAGAACCCCACTGGCTATTGATATCTTGAATGGGAGGTAGATTCTTTTGACCTTCAGACTTTAATCTATCTATAGGATTGTATCCATTTCTATTTTTTTCCATTCTTGAGACATCCTCTCTTACATGTGAAACCTTCCTTTATTTTTTTTGATGTAGATAAACCTTCCTACAATTGAATATGATTATCAAGTGGCTATTTAAGTCCATATTCTCATTAACACATTTCTTCCTCAAAGTTCCCTAATTGCTTTCTTCAACAGACAAAAATCCTAGTGAACTTTTCTCTTGCCTATTAAGCTTTGCATGCTTGCTAACACCCTTCACAACATCCACCTTGTTCATGGTCTAGTTTGGTTGTTCATGGTTTAGGAATTAGGGTTGACAATGTTAGGTATAAGGTTTAGGGTATAGGGTTTACTATTGAGAGTATACAGTATAGGGTTGAGGGTTGAGGGTGTAGGGTTGATGGTTAAGGGTATAGGGTTGAGGGATAATGTTCAGGGTTGAGGGTATAGGGATAAGTGTATATGGTATGGGGATTATGGTTGAATATATTAGGTATAGGGTCGAGGGTATCATGTTTATAGTTGAGGGTATAAGGTATAGTGTAAAAAATTGTCACCCTTAAAAATTTCACATTATGTTTCGTCCCCTCTTATTTATTGGACCTAATTAAGTCCCTAATTTCCTAAAATTATGCATTCCAAGACCTATTTTTACCACTTTCCAAAGGATTGCAAGCATTGAATAAATGCAAATAATTAATGTTTTGATCCTAACACTAAAAGTCTTGGAAGATAGGGCTAGGACCCATATGTCCATGGGCATATGAGTCCCCCTATCTTGTCAAGGCAACAATTTTTAATATGTTGTTGGCAGTATTTTAACATTCAAATTTCAAATTTCAAGTGTCAATTTTTGGGATTTAGTTTTTAGGAAATTAGCACAATTACATAGAAATACCTAGTTATTTTATCATTTGAAATATATCTAGCATTAAGCACACTATTGAGAAAATACTATTGTCAATAGAAAATTAAGAGCAACATTTTAGAGCATTATTGCAACAATTCAAGATCCAACATCATGTCAAAGTTTATGTGTGTTCATGTTATCATCATTTTGTGAAGGCTAACCCTTGTTCTAGGTCTCCAAAGCATTCAAGCATTCAAGAAAGCAAGATCCAAATCCTTGAGGTGATGTGAATGACTTCAATCCTTCAAAGAAGCCATTGAAGGGTGGTGAGTTGCATTGTTTTGTGATTTCATCATTCCTTCCTTTCAATTATCATTCCTATCATTGACATTGCCATTATGGAAGTGAAAAAAATTACATAAGGTTTGATTGAGGCAAGCCCCTAAATAGCCCAACATTTTCTCTCTTTGAATGTGCAGGTTATTGGTTTGAAGAGGATTGAGGAAGGATTGAAGGCAACTTGTCCATTGTTGCATTCAAAGCCCTAAAAAATTTCAAGCCATGGAAACTCACCTATAGGATTACCTGACGACATTCTGACAACTCTACAATTAGGAAATAGAAGGTCAAATCCAACATCACAAGACTACTAAATCAGTTTCACAAACCCCCTATCAAGGACCCATACACCCTTAGGCATCTGTGTCCTCCTCTACATGCCAAATCCAACTTTTTATGATAGGTCACATCATCTGACAATTCCCAGATCTACTTGCAGTTAACTATTTTAGTTTGTGTATTTTTAGAATATTGCATTTACCAAGTTAGGTCATATAGTTCAATTAGGTTAATCATTTCCAATCCATTTTCAAGGCCCTAAGAAAGAAGCTCCAAGTCTGATTGGATCACCTTTGTGGTTGACAGTCAATCTATTCACCTTGTTGATCTCCATTCTTAATGAAACTTTGAAAAAGGAAGCCAATTGACCCTAGGTTTAGACATTAAACTTATGGTTCCCTTTTTAATATGTTTCGTTTTGGTGAACCTGACATCCCAACATCATATACCTTTTGAAATTGGTGGTCTTTCAAACCCTAGATCTAGGTTTTGCATCATATTGTCTTGCATTTTTTACTCTAGGTTTCATATTTGCATCATAAAAAATCATAAAAATCCAAAAAAATGTACCTTATATTGCACCATAGCTTGCATTAGAGCGTGTTTCAATCATTCAGATCAAATTTTCATTCAAAATTGCATTCATAATTGTTCATTTTTGTTCACACATTATCATACATTGGCATTTGAATCACATTGAGAAATTTTGGAAAAACAGTGATTGTTAAACCTATTTGCAAATAGCAATAGAAACCTTAAACAACTTCAACATTCATTTTTTGAGTTTTCAAACCTCCTACCAAGGACTATGATGCCCCTGGGTGACTCTATCCTTGTACAGGTGCATCAAAAAACTTTTGCATAGTTGTCTAACTTAGTTTGCTCAATTTGTAGGTACTTGCAAATCTCTATTTTGGAATCAATAATTGCATGTTTTTAGGAATTTGGCATCTAGTTCATAAAAGTGAAAGAAAGTGCATTGATTGTGTTTCAAAATTGCATCAAAATCATCATTTCTAGGCCTTTGCATTTTAAAATTAGTCAATTATTGCATTTCAGATCTAAAATTTGCATTCATAACTCGTTCAACATTCTTGCATACTTGCACTTTACATCAAATTGGCATAAATTAAGTAAATTCTAGGAGATTACTTACTATTACAACTACTTGCAAGTAGAAGCAAAATCCTTAAGCAGTGTAAAACCTGGTCAAACTTTGAATTTTTAGAACCCCTATTGAAGAATCAAACACCCCTGGGCGACTCTATCCTATTTTTTGGGTATAAGTCAACTTTTTGTGATAGAATATGGTCAGGAGCCTCTCTTAGACTTACTATTTGATTGTTTTTCACTTGTTGCATAATAGTCTGAACCTTAGTACAAGCATTATATCATCATGATGGCTCAATCTTTTGGTAAGCTTTTGATAATGACAATCATGATACTTCATCTCCTATTACAAGTCTTTGAGGTCCTAGGTCAAGATGAAGAGAGCATGCATGAATTCATCCAAAGTTCTTTACATAACGTTGAGAATAATGCAACCTTTTATCCTTCAATGCAATAGCCTACTAACCCATACCAACAACATCCTACCATGCCACCACTTGAAACATTTACTTTGTTACATCTAGAAACTAAATCACATGGCATACCTCAAACACACATGCATGGAGAAACCTCTCAATAAAAATCACAAGGAAAACACATCAACCAATCCTCCATATGAGCATAAAATTACAAACACACCCATTAACTTGGAACAAACTTATGGAAAAGGGTTTAGAATCTTAAGAAAACAAGGATGTGACTTAAAGAATGAGCATGAAGTCCATTCTCTCTTGGAAAAAATGGCATCTAAAGATACTAAAGGATTAGGTTACCAAGATCCTCCAGTCTCACAGCAAACATCTCAACACCAACCAAGAAATAAAAACTTAAAAATTTACCTTTCCTACATCCTATAACCAAGACTGAAAAGACCTTAGACACACTTCTCAAACTAGAACAAATCACATTGCCATCCATTTGTGAACAAGAAGATAAGAAAGGAAAGAGTACAGACATGTCTTATTGTGCATATCATAGAACACTCAGATATCTTATTGATGAATGTCATGCTTTAAAGAAGAAGTTAAGTGAATTTGATCCTTATGGGGATCAAATTGAATATATGATACATTAACAATGATTGTTCTTTGCTCCTTGCCATGTGGTAGTTGTAGTGTCACAACATGCTCACTACCATCCATGAGGGTATAAAATAGGCTTTACACAATCACCTTTTATTTTACAAGGAGCAACACATCATAATCCATTTGGCTCACCTTTTTCCTTACACTTGGGGGGGGGGAGGGCAAGGGTTTAGGTAGCCCTATACTAGGTGCATTCCTTCTAGTGGGGGCTAAATGTATTGTTGAAAATTGTCATATTTAACAATTTCACATTATGTTTTGTCCCCCTTTATTTATTGGACCTAATTAAGTCCCTAATTTCCTAAAATTAAGCATTCCAAGAATTATTTTTACCACTTTTCCGAAGGATTGGAAGCATTGAATAAATGCAAACAATTAATGGTTTGATTCTGAGACTAAAAGTCTTGGAAGATAGGGTTAGAACCCATATGCCCATGGGTGTATGGGTCCTGCTATCTTGTCAGGGACCAATTTTTAATATGTTGTTGGTGGCATTTTAACATTCAAATTTCAAATTTCACGTTTCGGATTTTGTAATCTAATTTTTGGGAAATTAGCACAATTGCATATAAATACCTAGTTATTTTATCATTTGAAATATATGTAGCATTAAGCACACTATTGAGAAAGTACTATTGTCAAGAGCAAATCAAGAGCAACATTTCAGGGCATTATTGCAACAATTCAAGATCCAACATCATGTCAAAGCTTATGTGTGTTCATGTTATCATTTTGTGAAGGTTAACCCTTGTTGTAGGTTTCCAAAGCATTCAAGCATTCAAGTGAAAAATCCAAATCTTTGAGGTGATATGCATGAATTCAACCCTTCAAGGAAGCCATTGAAGGGTCGTGAGTTGTAGCGTTTTGTGATTTCATCATGGACTTCCTTTCAATTATCATTCCTATCATTGACATTGTCATTATGGAAGTGAAAACACTTACACAGGGTTTGATTGAGGCAAACCCCTAAATGGCCCAACATTTTTTCTCTTTGAATGTGCAAGTTATAGGTTTGAAGAGGATTGAGGAAGGATTGAAGGCAAGTTGTCCATTGTTGTATTCAAAGCCCTAAAATTTGTCAAGCCACAAAAACTCACCTACAGAATTACTTGATGATATCCCAACAACTCTACAACTGGGAAACAAAAGGTTAGATCCAACATCAGAGAACTACAAAATCAGTTTCAAGACCCCCTATTAGGGACCCATGTGTCCCCCTCTGCATGCCAGATCCAACTTTTTATGATAAGTGCACATCATCCAACACTTCCCAGATCTATCTGCAGTTTACTGTTTAAGAAGGGGCCCTACTCTCCATCCCCCACAGGGCCTTTAATCTCTTCATTCAGCGAATGGTCATTCATCAATTTGCTTGCTATGCTCAATACCAACACCCCTCACCTATGATCTATATAACTGGGTTCAAGTTTCAGATAATCAGAGGGCTTAAGTGCCTATAAATATTAGAAAACTATGGCATTCTTTCATTTCGTAAGTCTTGAATGAAAGCCTTCCATCGTTTTGCTTGAAGGAGTTAGGAAGAACCCTACCCTTCTATAGTGGGCCCAAGGCATTGTTTCTTGCCGCTAGCTGCTCGTGAGTCTCACACAAATCCTTCCCATGAAAATGCCGGAGTCAGAAATGGAAGAGCCCTCCATTCATAGGTATAAAGCCACACAGGCATGCCTGATCCTGGACCAACCACCAAAGCCCCTATCTATTATGGGTGCCTATGCCCAAAACTCACTGTTCTGTTGAGCTCGAGAGATATGGTCTCATGGTGGACAGATAACATGCCAAATCCAATGAAAGGTTCAATTGTAAAGTATGGATCCGAATGAGAAGTTCTCGTTTCTGCAAAATCCCAAAATATATATACATATATATTATACATACATACAGATGTGTGTATATGTATACATGTATTTATATATGTATACATACATATGTGTATGTATGCATGCATGTGTGTATAATATATATATTTTATGTGGCGATACTAAAATTTCTACAAATATATCATAATTCAGATTCATAGGTATAAGGCAAGTTTATATCTCTAACAGTGACTGCAGTATAACTTCAGCAGCAATAAAAAATTAAGTTAGCAGTATAATCATAACTATAAATAATATCAATGGTACAGTTAACAAAATTTCAACAAATCAACTGTATAATGTCAATGAGTATCTACAGTCCCTGAGAACTTTAATATAATATCAAATAAGAGAACCAAGGGGTACCTACAGTTAATACCGTCCATTGATACAAAATGAGAGCCAATAAGTACCTTACAGTGATACAGACTCATAGTTAAATGAGTATCTGCCACTAAATCTAAGTAATACAGTCTGTAAGCAAAAGTTTTTCATAAATCATGCAAAAGAATTATTTTCTGTTGGGGATGCCTGCACATCCCCGGAATGGTCAAGCGACATCTCAGACATCCCAAGCTCTCCCTGGGTCGTCCAAATTCCCTTGCTATATCAGGAACATCATGAGCCTTGTGATGTATTCCCTTTCTGGCAAGATTTTGAGGCGGTCAGGGAGCCTTCCCTGCTGCCCCACGGTCTCGGGAATGTGAAATGGAACGGAGACACAAGTCTCAGGGTCAGGGATGCATCCCCGTGGAACACAGAAGATAAAGCCAGATTAAAAGGTAAACACTTCATCACCAAAGTAGGAGAGCATCCAGAAAATAGCCTGACACAGCTAAAATAAGTTTAATTTGGATTATATAATTCCGTTTTTGTTCTACGACAACTAAGTACCCAAGATAGTGAGAAATCAAATGGAAAAAGAGGTAGAACAGAATAACATCATTGATAGTATAGAAAAACAAAAGAGAAACAGTACAGTATAAGTACATTGCGGGGAAAACCAACTAGGACTATTGAAAACACAGAAAGGGAATCAAGAAATAATAGATAGAGAAATAGAGTAGCATCGACACAACCTAAACGACCTAGAAAAGCTATGAAATCCAGTGACTGTGTGCTATGAATGCTTTGAACTGTTGAGTTGAAGTAAAAGCAATAGTTGAGGTGGAAGGCTCTCCACGCAAATTGAAAAACCAAATCCTGGGACTCTGGTATCTTGAGCTTCACCCATTGGTAATTGTTTTTGGCGCTTGCCAAGGCATTTGGCAGTGCTAAGAGGATTACAAATCTACATGTCATTGTCCAAAAATTTTACATTGGCAGGGGATTTGATAGAGAAGAGGCATAGAAACCCAAATTATGTCACTAGAGGTAGAAAGTGGTGGAACTACACTTTTTAACAACAAAGTTTGTGAAGAGGTTTAGGGAAAATATCCAAGCATAGTAGCTTTTGATTTAAAATTGTTGATTTTCTTTATCTTAAGGAGATAACAGTAATTGCATTATGTGGCTGGGAGAATTCAAAATAATGTCTAAATTTATGGGATGTGAATATTCTAATCCCCTGAAACTGTGCATATCTTTTTCAAATCACAGCTATCTGTACTATCCGTTTATATTTTTTAAGTACTTTTGCCATGATTCTAGCTCATGCAGACACTAATGTTCAACCTTGAAGCACATTCTAACCTCTTGTAGAGTCCTCATTATGTCTGTCCCATGGCTTCTACAAAGCAGGCAAACAACTATTTCTTCCTAAACCCTCAAGTACATTCCACTAACAACGAATGCATTCTTATGTCAACCATCATGAGATACAATAGGTAGATCTGACCATTGTTCACATGCTTTCCCATACTGCCAAGAGTCATTATCTGAGATGAACAATATACATACAGTCTCATGCACAAGTCTGTGAAAGTCATCAAAAAACAAGAGCTGTGTTCACTGGTGAAAATTCATTGTATGACTTGCTGAAAATTTGAGATCATGGCGAATTATCTCCAGCATAGTTACCAAATCCAACTATGTTTGATTTAAATCTGGTTTGGTCTGGATGTTTTGAGCTGACCAGATTTGTCCAATTTAGTTTGGACTTTTCCATTGCTAGCCATCAAATTTTTACCAAAATTTTTTTACTTCCTGAATGAATCATATTTTTCAAACCGATTAACTAAAATATCCACAAAACATTATTTAGAATGATTAGCTGCCAATTTGACAGCAAGAATTACATTTACCACTTTTGTTTGTTACTGTTTGAACTGCAGATTTCAACATGTTTTATTTTTACAATTGGTTGATGTGTCAGACAGGCATGCAAACCAACAGTTCTATAGGGAGAGAAAACTTTAATCCACAAGAAGATTGGAATGGGATATATCTCAATGAGATCATTATGTTTATAGACCTCAGACAGCTGTAGGGGAAAATGCTGGTACAACAATGTTTGGTATGCAATATGCATTGACTATTATTCAAACTCGACTAAAACTTGGAAATCATTTAAATCTACGGATACAAATAATCTAGCTGCATATTCATCATAGTATATATTGAACTTAATCACACTTTGCAGTTTACAGTCAATTGAAATCGGATGCTCACTGTGTTAAAATATGATGATACCCACATCTTCTCTATAAGATTCCTCAAGCTTATGTTTCTCATCTTCTGCTTTCTAATGCACAGATTCTATCATTGCAAGGAGATATTCCATCTGTGAAAGCCTCTCTCTTGATTTCATTAGATGCTTATTCTTTTCTTGTATAGTACTATGCAAGTCTTCCACAAGCTTATTATTTTTTGCAAATCTCTGATATTGATCTGTGACAGAATCTTATGATCCCCTTTTGAGGGGAGATGCTTGCCAGCAGGACATCCAGTATTATAGTACTCAGATCATAATATTCTTTTAGGATTCAATTGTTTTTTATGAAGGACCTTAACCATATGAGATGGTATCTATCATTGTACCTTTGCCAATCTTTATTAAACTCGAGAACAGCCTTGCCCTGGTGACCTCCACAATTACATTGTACAAACTTGCACCAGACAGAATCTTGCAAATCTCCTTCAGCTCACCATGACTAGGACAATGTTCTTTCCCTCTTTGAATATCCTGTGGATATCCACAATAGTTCCCACCCAGGGCCAAACGTTAAGTTGTTCATCATTTGGTCTGTGAGGAGCTTCCTGCTTCAAATGCACTGTCCTTTCTCTTTGTGGCTCAGCAGAAGCTGCAAGCTGAGTGTTTAGAAACTTCTCTAGTGCCCTATGCACCCAATAGTTTCTGCTACCCTTTTCTTGCACCCACTCCACTTGTATGTTGCAGGTCTTTGTATCTGTACTATTGTTTTTTCTTCCCTCTACAAAACAGGCATCTCAAAGTCTCATGACCATAGCACCAAAAATCATTTGGAGAAAAAATTGGCAAATCAAAAGTATAAGAATTTTGAAAAAATCGAAAAAAAATTGGAACAAATTTCGATATAAACAAAAAAGTAAAAAAATTGTAGAAAAAAAGACAAAAACTACTTTTATTTGAAATTTAAGGGTATTTCCATATCATTGAGATATAGAGAGCAAATAAGATAGAGATTAACCCATGAATTGTATAGATAATAGGATTTTGTGCGATATCTTCAAGCTTCTTATAATGTTGCAAATTTTTGTTTCATAATGTTCTTCGCCTGAAATCAAAGGTTGGAGCATAGTTGACTTGGAATCTAATGGATCTACCACTGGATAGATCCCCTTGGCAGCTAATCCTCTCTATAGTACAGTAGTAAATGGGTGAATGTTGTAGAAACAGTGGGATCAGTCAAGTCATCTGCAGGTACATAAACTTCTTGAATGGAGGTTATAGATCCCTCTTTGGTATAAGTTATTCTCTGTTGTAGACAACCCATTTCCATGCTAAGAGTTGGCTGATAACCCATGGCGGAAGGCATTCTGCCAAATAATGTGGATACCTCTGATCCTGCTTGGACAAAGCGGAAAATATTGTCAGTAAATTACTAAATAGGAGTACATCTTGTTTATAACTTTATTGACATCTCCTAATTATTCAGCCGTGGTTAAAGCAGTTAAACCAACTCTCATACAAGCTCCTGGTGGTTCAGTCATCTGACAATAAACCAAAGCTACTTTGGATTCTGATTATTTTGTTCATTAATGACTCCCAGTTCTTTTCATTTCCTTGTCCTACACAGGTATGTTCTCCTACTCCATCAAATATACAGAAACACCTCCAAGAGCCTTAGCAATGTTGTTGATTAATTCCATAATTAACACTGTTTTACCCACCTGACGCAAAAAATTAAAGATTTTCCTCTGGAAGATTTGGATATATCTGATAGAGAATGTGTTATTCATGAACCTCTAGATTGCACATCGGCATGCAGGGAGCTGAAAGCTTTGTAACATCAAAATTGAAATGAAAAAGGAACGTTTACACAGTATTGAGATATGGCAGCCATAATTCTCCTACAATATCTTGAGAAACTTAGATGTATTCCAACATGTGTAAGGGCTTTAAAACAATTACATTAGAAGTGAGACAGAATATGATTAAATCAATAAACGGTGACAAGCCAGCTAAGCCGGGAGACAAATACCATAATGGGTGATCCCAATATTCAAGAAGCAAATACAACATGAACCTCTGCATAACGAGTAATCAAATGAATAATATGCATGTAAAGTCAGAAATAATTACGTTAGAAGTAAGACCGCATATAATGAAATCAATAGAAGGTGCCATTAATCAAGGAGTAAATAGTGATATAGCAAATAATATGTATGTTATTCAGAAATTCCCCAAGAGCCATTTAGAAGAAAAGCTAGAATATTTGGGTTCAATAGGATTATCAAGTTCGAAAGAAAGTTACCATGCAAAAACATTGCAGGTCCTATTTGCAAAAGGTGTAATCTTCTCTACTCCAAATATAAATATAATGCTACAATCAAGTCAGCATTATTTGTCAAGGCAGAAGACACAGGGCTTTGTTTTGTCCCGACTAAAAGTTATTGGTTTATGAGATTTTTTATTTAGTTTTACACTAACCTTATCAAATCTCAAAGATCGATTTCAATAGGAGAAAAGATTAAGGTAATTTTTGATGATGTGGCATGCATTCCAAAAAAATACTTCAACAGCAAAATGCTGCACTTTGATTAGTAAACTGAGTTCAAAACTGGTCGAAAATATAGCATGCCATCACTTAACTGCAAATCATTAAAACCCCAACAACATTGATATTTCCCAACCTGTACGATACATATGGATCCATAAAACAATTCTCTCCAATCATCCAAGAACTCAATCAGAGAAGGAAATAAATGATGAAAACAGAGATCAATTTGAATGGTGGCAAAAACTGCCAGGAAGTTTGACATGTGACAGAGACAGTTGTGGATGTATAATGGCAGCTCCGTATGTTTCATGGGGGCTGCATATGTACATGGAATTTTCTTCCTAATGCCATTGCAGTTGTGCTCGTTTCAAACAAAAAGATAGCAATGCCACAAAACAGTCTCTTTTCAAGTTCTTTGGCATTTAGAGATCCTTTAAAGTTTAGGGGATGAAAGGACACCTCTACCATTCACATTTGTCGGAGGCATTTGCCCTGTTGTAATAAGAGAGTGTAAAAGAGAGAGAAGTAAATTCTAGTTGTGGGAACATGAAACGAAAAGATAGCAATGCCACAAAACAGTCTCTTTTCAAGTTCTTTGGCATTTAGAGATCCTTTAAAGTTTAGGGGATGAAAGGACACCTCTACCATTCATATTTGTCAGAGGCATTTGTCCTGTTGTAAGAAAAGAGTGTAAAAGAGAGAGAAGTAAATTCTAGTTGTGGGAACAGACTTTCATCTTCGATTCATAAATTATTAGTATCGTTTCAATTCCAACAACTTAAAAAACACCAGTTCCATCTCTAATTGCATTCTAAATTTTTTTCAATCTAATGTACAATTTAAGTAGGACAGTATAGGAATATAATAATCTGTAGATTCTCAACACAATAGAAACTTGGGATTTTATATAGCATATTGGAATTAGAGCAGTTTAATTTTACATTATTGTGGATAGCTCTTTGCCTTAATTTGTATAACAGAGACAAGATCTTGGGAAGAGGAATTTCAGCCTTGTAAATAAAATTTTCAACCAAGTGGTGCAATCAAGATCTGTGGATCATGGCCAAATAAGGTGAAGAAAGCCTTGTTGGAAGAAAAACTGAAGTTTATGTTAGAATACAAGAAAGCACAATAAAAAGCAAGTCATCTGCTAAAAATCAACAATATATTAATGTGATGACAATCTTGCCAAAAGACCTTTTTCATTGAGAAGTATAGAAAACAAAGGCAAAGCTAAGGAAAAGGAATCTAAATGAATTCCTTTTAAATTGGGACAAAACTAGAGAACAATGATTTTGAAGGACAAGTACATGGTCAAATTGTTTATAAATAGATTAAAAATGAAGGTTTACTTTAGTTTCACTTTCCATTAAGTCATGTACATGGAAGTGGCAGCGTGAAAGGCATGGGTCACACCTGCTCCAGGGTGAATTACTGAGGCAAACATAAATTCACAACAGCTACAAGGTTAACCACTATTTGCTGATCAGCACATATCATAAGGAGCATTTCCTGCACAAATATGGACACTTCTATTGACCAGACACCTCCATGTGATCCCAAGACCTGGCAGAAGCGGATGCAAGATTTCTTCACAGGGGATCATCTGGAAAGCACCAGCAGGATCACTCAAAAGTGGCATAGGAATGAAGGTGTAATGATTACCTGCAGGCTGTCCAGAAACTTCCACTAGCATCATGACGTGATAGAGGCATTAACTTTACATCAACTGTATATACATCTGGACAACAAGGAACAGCAGCAGGGAGTTAGGACTGATCAATAACATCACCTGCAGAAGACTTCATACTGAACAAGTGAACTAAACACTGAGCACAGATTCTATATCAGTGTTCCACAGGGTTTCGGCAACGGGGATGGGGGACGGCAAGGGATGCGTTTCAGAGACGCGGGGATGAGGGGTCTAAGTTTGGGGGCAGTGGGGGGACAGCAGGGGTGGTGGCAGGGGTTGGCAAGGTGTTGAAATACATATAGTACTTGAAAAATTAGTTATAAAAAGATGTATAAGTATAAGAATTATACATCTTGGAGACAACTAGGAGTCCCCTAGATGTCCTGAGGACACCCCAGCATCCTCGAAGTCCTAGTGGCGTCTTGGAGACTATGACACTGGTGGGGGGATGGTGGCACTGGTGATGGGCTAGTGGGGGGACGTCCCCCCAAGTCCCCAAGTCTCCAAGACGTCTCCATCTAGGAAACATAGGGTTTTTTTGGGGGGGACGCGTCCCCATGGAACACTGTCATTTCTGCCAATAGATCCAAGGGTTGATGTCTGGTCTGTTTATTATCTAAATTCATTGTACACTCCAAGTCTAAACTGAGCGGAAATCTTTAATGTATTCTCATATTTTTATGTCATGGAAGTAAATGCATGCATTAGACTCATAATATATGTGCAGTACTGTAACAACAATCAATTTCATATCTGATATGTCCATTGTGTTGACTGTCCGAGAAATTTTGATGTGGATAAATGTGCTGTAGAGATTAGGGAAAGGAAAATAGTCCGTTTGAAGTCTGAAAATAATAATCGGGGACATTACACTTAGATACTTATGGAGAGTTGGAAGAGTACGTGACATTGCAAGAAAAGACCAAAAAGACTAGGAGAGGACCACAATATTCTTGACAGATCAAGATCAAGGGAAAGACATCAAAGCAATCAAGATCAAATATAGGAATCTTCCCAAATATAATGAACCACTAAACTGTTATGGAATCAAAGGCCTTCTCAAAAGGGCATGTACGATCCATAAGGGTCAAAAATAACTTCACTCCATCAATCAACCAACAACAATAGAAAAGAAAACTAAAACAAAAGAATCTTTTGCATAATGGAAAAAATTCCTAGATATGATAGGGTGGCGTTTGAATAAGTGTGATAGAAATTACATAATTGTCAAAGCACTTGCATATGTTGCTTGGCAGTTTGTCCTAACACTCATGGAACCTTCACTTATTTCAAAAAATATAAAATTAGAACAAGAAAACATCTCTGCAAACCCCTGGCATTTGAAGGTTTTTTAGTGCATGAAAGTACATCTCCGACATTCCTATTTGTAGGCATAAATCCAATTGTAATAGAAGAGTGTGAGAAAAGGGATTATGAGTTATAGTCTGCTGATAAGAAAGATTTGTTGGTGCAAAGATTAGCTGAGTGGGTGTCTCAACCATAGAATTGTGCATTCTTTATCTGAGCTCTACATAATTAGCTTGGCTAACAGAAGGAAATTGAGTTTTTCCACTTCGAACTGATTTCACCCCCACATTGGGGTTTCCTAGTTAAAACTTTTAGTGCCTATTAATGTGGTGTTGCTATATTTCATTGTTTTCGTGGTTGTTTCATTTTTTTCTCATACAACTACAATATTGTTCCAATTCCAGAAACTTAAGAACACTAATTCCAGCACTAATTGCCATCCATTTCCAGATTAAAACTTCTAGTTTCTATTGTTGTGTGGCTGTTCTGCTTAATTGTTTTCATGGATATTTCATCTTTGGTTCATCCACTATTGACCAAAGATTTCAGCCAAATTAAGTAAGAAGAACTTCCAAATTCAACCTCATACAATAAACCAGCCAGGATTTAGGAAAAAGACCATTGACTTATTCTACAGAACACTTCCAGAGAGAAAAAGAGAAAATATCAGGGAAACACATTTAAAAACTTGTCAAAAATATACTGATGTTAAATTTTAAGCTTAAGTGAGATTCTTCATAAAAATGAGCAAAATTAACATATAATATACTGTTAAAAAAACAGCAGCTAACACAGTTCAAAACATCAGCAAACACAGTTCAAAACCAATCATAAAATGCACTCAACTGAGATACTCTTAAAAACTTAACAAATTTGACATCTCCTTCCCTGTACAAAAACAATTCAGTTGATAAAGTTAAAACTCCTCAGAATAGATCCTTGTAGTAATTATAATGAAGACTACAGTTATGTTCCTAAAAGTTTTTTTCCTGTAATAAAAGGAAATTTTATACTGGGCAGAAGATATTACAAAAAATTACAAAAAAGCCTTTCTCCTTTAAAAGGAGAAAAGTTAAGAGACAAAAAGGTAATCCGAGATACATCAGGTTTCACAACAGTTCTTAAAAATTATTTAAGAGCAAAGTAAAAACACATGCATCAAGCAAACACAATTCAAAACCAGTAGAAAGTAAAATGCAAATATTTAACAACAATTTGGATTCTTCTAATGTTTCGCACTTTACCAAATAAAGTTAATTGCAAACCATAACTATAACTAGAATTTACGAGAAAAGCTTCAGAATATATTCTCAACATTACTTTAGACTTTAGGGCAAAATACAGTAGTTACATCGGGAAAATGCAATTCAAATAAGAAAAGGCTTCAACAACAAAATACAGCAGATAAACTAAGCAAACTCAATTTCAAACTGGCCAATACAACACAGGCATAATACTAAAATTCAAAGACTCAAAAATTTGCACTCTCCTACACTGTCTAAAGAGATTTCAGCTACTGAACTAAACAGAAAAACTCAAACTTTGTATGCATACTATAATTGTGGCTATAATTTAAGAAAAAGGAACACAAATATGTTCTTCAAAATCGACTTTGAGAAAATAAGGGAGGTAAAAGCAGAAAATCTTGTAGCCACAGCCACATTGCATGGAAAAACACCAGGAGCAATTTCTTTCCAAGAAAAATAAAACAAATGCACCGAGGAAAAACCGCTCAAGCCTCTCAATATAGAATTACCTGATTTTCTTTCAAAAACTTAAGGAATCGACACAGGATATTCAACTATACTCACATTAAACCCACTAAGAAAGCTGTATTTTAATGTGTAGTTAATAATATCACAAAACAAAAGAACGAAAAACATTAACTATAATACTTTGAAAACCACAAACAAAATTTTAAGTTCCTACAAAACATATCGGTTAAATGAGCAAGACATCTTCAAAAATAGAAGCATAATGATCTCCACTTACACTCCTTCATAAGCAAAAATGAAGACAAAACGATAACTGAAATCCTTCCAAATCTCTTTAACTATAATAGATTTGCTATCTACTAGACTAAAATTTCATTTGCAGATTTGCAGATTTATGTAATCAAAGCGTTCATGTGATGGAATGGTCCTAAGACTAATAACCTTATGCATGATTTTATTTTTCTTTGTCTTTTTCTTACTACAGGGGTGTCCCCATGACTCAGCCCAGCGCCCGTATCTTGGGTACCTAGGGCGAACCTTATGCATGAATTGTCATATGAAGATCATTCCAATTTATTTTCTAAGACTAATAACCTTGTGCATGAATTGTCAATTGATGCAACAATGTTCAAAATATTTGTTACATAGACGAATCAATCCTTTTCTTAAATGAATTTGACAATTCACGTGTTAACCAATGAGAAAATACTTAGTAATGGTGTGGTCTTATAGAATGCATCTCCATAAAGCTTTGAAGTGAATTGGAAGCCTATGTGATCAAGATGTGTTACAATAATAGAAACATTATCTATCTAACTCTAATGTACATTGCAATAATGACTAAAAATAATGAACCATTGGAATATAAATTAACCTCTATGGTAATAGTGCATGATGATTATGACACTCATAAGTTCTTGCAAAGTAAATAAACATTAAATAAAATATTTTTGTTTGATGTAAGACTACTCTTACACCCTAGATGCTCTTGCATCAAATACCTTAGGTAAGTAAAAGAAAGTCTCTCATTTTCAAGCAACTAAAGGAAAATTGTAACAACTCACCCCAATTATATAAATATGGACATGTTGAGTTTTAAATTGGTCTTCCCTTCCATTTCACAAATTCATATCTTATGTGCCTTGCAACTTTTCCAACTCTACTATCTAATATCTCTTCAACTTGTTTTAGCATGTTTTTTCTTTAATTTTTACCATAATACTTTCATGTTCCATCTCTCCTTTGTGATATGTATATAAATAATGTTAAATAGTGGTGTTATACCAACACGTTCAAATAATTCCACTTCATATACATAATTTGTTAAACATAAATCATTAACACTAATATCCAATGCATGCATTTTTTCATTTCTTTTTATTTAGATTAATTTAGAGAAGTTTTTTTTAAATGTTTGAACATTCAAAATCCCTTATTCAAGGGGCCTTCATTCAAAGCTACCCACCTTCATTCAAATCTTCCTTCACTTGAAGGACTTGATAACATCACCTTTGATGGATGGTACTTCATTTGAAGGTGTTTTACAAGTTTTGGCACATTCGACTCATTTTTTTTCCTCATCCCATATTTGGGACACACTATTGTGAGAGCGTCACTATACCCATATTCACTGAATAATTAAATGTAAAATCTACTTGCACTAATGTCATGTCCCAATCACCTATTGTTTCACTTATTAAACACCTCAACAAGCTTCTTAAAATTATATTTACCACCTTTGTTTATTCATCAATCTACAATTGATATGTTAAATTGAATTTCAATTATGTTTTCACCTTCTTCCACAATGTTCTCCAAAAATAACTAATAAATTTGGTATCTCTAGATGCAAAACTATATTTCTAAGAAACTAATGTAATATAATAAACTTCTTGAAAAATAAAATTATCCATGTGTGTTGCATCACTAATTTTCTTGCATGCTATGAAATGTATCATGTTAGAAAATCTAAGTTTACATATTATAATTATACCTTTAATTTAAAATTAAATGTACAAAAATACTTATTAATGAATGTTAACTAGTTCAAGACTCAAGCACATTTACAAATCATCAATATTGTGCAAATTGACATCCAACAATATGAATATGTTAAAAAAAAAAAAAACATATTTGAAGAATTTAATTCAATCAAACTCCATCTCATTTATAATTCAAGATATCTTAGAATGACAACTCAATACTTATTTGAATCATGTAGCTCTAGGAAAAGTCACTCCAACCATAGAAATAAGTTAGTGGTATTGGCTCTCGCTATGGAATATTTTGGAGGACCTATGTAAAAACACAATCTATGCCTACTCACACAAAAAATTGTGCTTACTCACACAAAGCCCTAGCCAAAACAATCTTGGGTGTACTTTGTACCCAAAGATGGACATGCCTGTGTGCCAATTTTTCAATGCTCATAGCCTCACAAAACCACCTTCCTCTTCCTTGAGGGATCTCCATGCCCTTTCCAAGTCTCACATAAATGTTTTATATAAACTTTAAGGGTTGGTTTTAAAACCATCACACCTTTTCTCAATAGTTGGTTTGACTAATTATTAAAAATAAATACATTTATTCCTCCCTTTTTAAACGAGTTTATATAAATATTCTTTATTAATCTCCATTTTTACCAAAGGCTCATATTATCCTTTATTTTTAATCTCCTTTTAATGCTTTCATAACTTTATTTTCACTTTCCGGGAGAAAAAGTTTAATAAAATCCCCCCCCCCTATAATTTAGTTGTTGTCTTGGGTAGCTTAACTTGAATCTACATCACAACTCACCAAAAATAATCAATTAAAATGACTGTGAACGTAACAATATCAATATCATAGTAAATCTATTTATTGTAATTTCATCTATAGCTTTAATTCACAAATTCTAGATCCTTTCCATTAATTATTTCTAGTTAGATTTATTTAAAATTAGATCAAATAGAAATACTTTGCTAATTAATAACATGATTAGAACTATAGATACATTTTTGCATGAAGCAAATCATAATTTTACAAGGAGCTATTGCAAGTTTATATACTAAATCTTCCATCTTGTAACTTTGACAATTTACTCATTCATGTAAATCCTTACTGAAAAAATGTTACAATCTTCTTCAATATAAATGTAATAACTATATCATATTAATACATAGAACATGATTAATGAATGACATGCATAACACATGATATGAATTCACCTATTGCTAAAACTCAAAATACATTTCAAGAATATAATCATGTATTCTAGACTACATGAATATCCTCTTTTCCTCTATTGAATACAATTAAATGGAGACCAATACACAATTACCCTTAAAAGATATCATTTCACATAGTATCTCAAAGAAAACTTTGGGGTAAGTTTAGAATGCAATAAGGATATAATGTAAATCATCTTATTACTATCAATAAAGCACTTGTAACACCTAATCTAGTCAAAAAATATTTCAACATATGGATATGTGCAAGGAAATGGAAGGTCAAAAGGGGGTCATAAGTGATCACTTTTTCTTGAAATTAGGAAAGACTAATTTCTTCGATGAGAAATTGAAGATAGTTAGACTAAAAATTTGAAGATGCAACAAGAAGAAGATTCATAGTGATTTGAATCTACATTCTAAACTACTATTTTTTTTAAATGGTGGAGATTAAGGGGTTCAAATAGGATGGCCACACAAAGTTCTCATATTTTTATCAAAAAAACATAACATAGTGTTTGATGTGATCCCCCTAAAATGATATTTTTTAAGTATTTTGAAAATACTTTAGTGAAAAATTAGCTAACACCATGTAGATTATGCTCAATTATTTTGCTATCTTTTTATGAATAGGCAACTATCTATATTAATTTAAAGATAAAGATACATATTCACAAAAAAAGGATGGGTGGTAAAAAGGCACACCCCAAGAGTCATATGGGAAGTGCCCAGAAAAACATATAGATCACATGGGCCAAGCCCGGAAGTCCAAAATTACAAAGTAAATAAAAAAGCCATTAAGCGGTTAGAGCAATGCCAACAAAGCCAGAAGGGTCTCTTTCATCCATATTTTCCCCCCATACATCAATGGGGTCTAGAGTGATGTCAGGAGGAGGACCCCAACCATCATCAACATATTTTTCTCTTTATGACGTCAGGAGGAGGACCCCAACCATCATCAATTTCTTTTTTCTCTTTATCTTCATCCTCGCATCGAGGTGAGACTGCAAGCGCCAAACGTGGAAAATTTTTACTAGTGGCTGACCAACCAGAGCTAGAAGTAGGGGGATCATCAAAGGGCCATCTAGAACCACCATTGCTGCTCCCCGAAGCACTGCTAGAAGGCCACCCCTGGCTAGCCCGCGGCGGAGGAGAGCAGTTTCGCTGAAGAGTGCAAGAATCCCCTCGAAGCGGATGCTGGGAGTGCGACACATAGAGCCACTCTAGTTCCAGCCCCTAGAGGGTGATCGACCATGGGAAGAGGTGGGCGAAGTAGGGACCCAAGCAACAGTACAAGGGGCATTACCCTAGTGATCTAGGAGAACCTGAAGGTGAGCAACTTCAAGTGCAACTTTGTTAGCTTGCACCTGAACCTGTAAAAGCACATTAGAAAAAATGATAGCTTTAGCATACAAAGATACATGAATATCCATTTGAGTATGTGAAAAAATGCAAGTATTCCTGTCTTTCCAAATATTGAAGAGAATTTCCACTCTGAAAGTGTGCCAAAGTTGGGTGAATTTTGCAGGAAATCTGGGAGAATCTCTTAGCAGCACTATATTCCAGGAGAAAGGCTCTGGCCTAAAGGGCCAAAAAAGGTCATGAATCCAAGTCCAAAGTTGTTGGGCTCTAGAAAAAAACCAGAAAAAATGCTTAAAATTCTCAGCTTGCCCACAAAAAGGGAAATGAGGGGCCTAGACCCCCAGGTGAACAAGTCGAGAACCCACAAGCAAGCCTTGGAAAAAAATACACCAGGCAAAGTGGGCAAGTTTCGGCTCAACACTTGTAGACCAAGTGGCAACAAATATTTTACTCCAGACATGAGTGGGAGATTGAAGAAGCCACCTCTAGTTCAAACTCTGAATCATAGGAAAATGTGGTGAAAGCCACTTGTAACCAAGCCAAGGCTTGTAATTCCTGAAAGGGGTGTCTGGATACCACTTCCAATCTTTCACCAAGGTTTGGTCCCACAAATTCCAACCTTATGAAGCATTTCAGCAGGAATAGCATTCACCAGACCATCATAAGTAGCATGGTCCTGGTTATGAAGCCTTTACTGGGCATGAAAAACTTCCATATATGGATTTTTACTAATTTTAAAGTTGAAACATCCTAGAAAACAAAAAATTGAGCGTGCACCCCCCTAATTTTTTTGAAAACTAATTGAAAATCGAAAAATGAATTATTGTGTATAAAATAGAGTCTAATTTCTAAAAATTTAATTTATTTCAAATTTTGATGAATGACTAAAAATAAGGCCAAAAATACCCTATGTAGGTTTCTTACGAAACATGGAGATTGCATTGCTCCTCATACTATTCTCTGATAGACTGATAGTTGATTGGTTGTGGGATGAGACATTATGGTACATTGTTTGATGTTGGACTTATTGCTATGATGATGTTGTGATGACATTTCTGTTATTTGAGTTTTATTCACATGTTATGATTGGTATGTGGTTTTATTTGATTATGATGACTAATTCTATCATGAACATTATGTGATTATCTAATTGTGACTATTGTGCAATTATCTTGTGACTGATCTTATCCTGATTGTTATATGAGTTGATGTGATTATTTGATTGTGTCTTACTGATGTGTTTGGGTGAAGGGGACAATGTCACATTACTCACTTGTGAGTACCCTATGACGCTATGATTCCCTTTCAAGGTGTTCCTGATTATATGTATATGTATATACACGACCATTTTGTGTGATGTAGGTTGCAGGTATTAGGCATTGACTCCACCTGAATTGGCAAGTATGAGCGTGCCTCGAAACCAAATGGATCAGTTGATCAGAGATAACACTTGGTCCCCTAACCTAGCCATCATCCTTGAAAAGGATGAGTATCCGATTTTGCACCCCATCAGTGTTGTCTATATGGTTGGTATGGTCAATCAGTGTTGTCTATGGTCTTGCTTTCAACCCTGGGTAGTGGTTAGGTATTGATTGAAATTTAGTTCATTTGATTTAGAATTGTTTTATAAATGTTTTGGTTATTTGTTGCATTAAAAATAAAATTATTAAGTTAAAAAAGTACTTTCGATAAGTAAATATAAATGCATATATATACAATCATAGTTTATGATAAAATAAGTTATAATGAAATGCTAAAGTTAATAAATAATAATGATGAGGTAAATAAATAAGATATTATAAAGCTGAGTTATAAAGTTAATTATTAAATGTAAATAAATTGGAGTATGTCTTGATAAATAAATATAAAAATAAATACATAAATAACCTTATTGAATAATAAAAATAATAGGATAAATAAAATAATTTTAACTATTTAAAAATTAATTATTGTATGAAGGAAAGACTAATTTAATAAATCAAAAGTTAATTTTTTTAATTGTGAAAAAGGTTGGTTGGTTTTTTGGGAAAATGAATAGTCTCCCTCTTCCTGTAAAAATTTTTCTTCTAGGAGATTTTTCATTCTGTTTTGGTGGAAGGGATTAATTTGTCTGCAAAATTTTAAATATTGTTGATTTTGTCGTCTAAATTGGGGATTATGGAAAAATTGATAGGGGATTTGGAGAGATTGGAGTTGCAAGTTGGGAATTCAGAGCTCGACATTAAATCTCCAGCCCTACCAAGCAATTGGATCCAAGCTGGAGTTGAATCCTTTGGTTACATTATTTTTTCTGAATTCTATCTCTGCTTTCTGAAATGAATGCTTGAATATTTAATGTCGCTTGGAGACAAAACATTTATTTGTTTACTTAATTCTTGAATTGAAACAATTAATAAATGCATTTTTTGAAGGTTTCTAAAGCCCTTTTTGTAAATCATTTTGTGCATATTCTGTAATCTTATGCAACCGTGAAACCACATTTCTTTTGGGTATTTTGTTTAATTCGTCTATCCTATCTATGCTTCCTCAATTCAATTGCATATCAAACAGGGCAATGCAACTGCAACATTTGACAAAATCTTCTATTCTTTATTTTGGCGTAACCCTCTATCTCCTTCACCACTTGCCTCAAAAAAAATTTCTCATAATCTATAGCTATCGTATTGCATATCATGTTATTGACTTACCCCTACCATTTCTTTTTTTGACGAGTTTCTTAAGCCTCTTCTTTATTTGTTTGGTGCACTATATATTATTTCCTCTTAAGGAAAAAATTTCTTGAGGCCATTGCCTAATTTTTAGTGCCCCATCTGCTTATACTTGGTGTCAGCCTGTGAGCCAGGCATGGCACCCAGCCCAACCATGACCGGCAAGCCAGACACCCTCCCTATCTCTGCAAACTTGTCGCCTTAGCATGCGTATTAGGGTTTAAAAACTATTTTTTCATTGATGCTGCAAAATGTGAATTACATTTAATTCGTTATGTTGGTATTCGATGAATATCGTTATGTATGGAATTCGATGTATACACTTTGTGTTTGGTATTCAATGGATATAATTTATGTTGGTAATCGATGAATATATCTTATGATCTACATTCAATTTTGTGTATTGCAATTTCAGTCAATGTATATTTGGCATTCGATCAAATATATATAATATGTATGTATGTATGTATGTATATATATGTATATATGTTTCTATATGTATGCATATATATATGTTTTCCATAGAATAATTTGATATATTGTATTAAAAACTACATTTTGTTAATAATATATACATACATACATACATATATATATATTATGATAATAGTAAAATTATATTTCTACCTTTATAATTAATTGATTATGTTAGATAAATAAATTGGGAAATTAAATAGGGAAAATTGATTTACTTATAATCAGTTAAATTGAAGGATTTGTGATTAGCTTTAGTTTAAATAAGCAAATTAGATTTCATTTTTGTTAAATAATGAATGCTAATTACTTTCATAATTATTTAATAGCTGATTTGTAAATTTATAATGTAATTAGTTATTTATGAATTATTGTGGTAAATGATCCATTAAGTAAATTAAGTGCTTAAGTTGATGAGTAATGTGAAATGTGGAAATAATGTCTTTCATGAATGTATTGTTTGTCTGATTGTTTGTATTGAATAATGTGTTTGATTAGTGGGATTGCGGTGATTTTGGTAATTGTTAAAAAAGTGGGTGTCGTGTAAAATTGTTAAGGTTGGCTTCCAAAGGCCTAGGAGGGAGTATTTTTGTATGTATGGTTCTTGTGATTGTTTCACTTTGGAAGTGGTTTGGAAATGTTTTGTGTTGTGTTTTGGTTTGTGATTCCACATGAGTTTGTATGGGGGCCAGTGATTAGTAGAGGCTGCTAGGATAACCTAGGATGGAGGTCGGTGATCCAGGTGGATCCAGAAGACCTCAAAATTTCACAATCTCAGAATCGGCAAAAAATAGTCTTAGATCGAAGAGCTCGCTGACACGATCCCGACGCAACTTGAATCGCGTCAAAACGAGATCGTAGGTGGAAGTTATGCTTGGTCAAAGGTCCAGTCAAACGGGTACCAGGGGCCGATAGGAAGTGAAAAAAATGATCATCTCAGAATTTGTTGAAATTGGCATCAAATTGAAGTGTTCGTCGAGACGATTCCGACGGTGTTCGTTTCATCGAAAACGGAGCTCGTATGCACAAGATACGGCCAGTCAAAGTTTCAGGTTGACTTGGTGGTACAGTGATGACGTCATCATCCGTACATATGACGTCAGCAATCCATGGAAATCTAGAGTGGACCAATCAAAGATTGACACGTGTCATGTCCGTACAAGTGACGTGGCATCCGTACAGTGTGACGTGGCAGTCCAGTGGGCAGTCCAGTCAGCATCAACAACGAATGGGAGTATGACACGTGGCAGCACAGGTGGCGTCTAGTCAGCATAACACGTCAGCTCCACGTCAGCACAGAGTCAGCTTACACGTCAGCGTGAGCAGCAAATTGAGTTTTGCCACGTGGCACCTCCTCGGCATGCCACGTGGCCTGTCTTTCCTCCGTCGGCGTCGGGGTTTGTTGAAAAGTTTGTTAAAAAGAACCTTATGCAGAGGTTTGAACCCGAAACCTCCGGGATATCAGCGCGTCGGCCCACCGTTGCACCACGGAAAATGGTTTACTATTTATGGAGTGTGATTTTGTTTTATTGTTTTAAATATTCATTGTTTGTTTCAAAACTGCCAGTGATTAGTAGAGGCTGCTAGGATAACCTAGGATGGAGGTCGGTGATCCAGGTGGATCCAGAAGACCTCAAAATTTCACAATCTCAGAATCGGCAAAAAATAGTCTTAGATCGAAGAGCTCGCTGACACGATCCCGACGCAACTTGAATCGCGTCAAAACGAGATCGTAGGTGGAAGTTATGCTTGGTCAAAGGTCCAGTCAAACGGGTACCAGGGGCCGATAGGAAGTGAAAAAAATGATCATCTCAGAATTTGTTGAAATTGGCATCAAATTGAAGTGTTCGTCGAGACGATTCCGACGGTGTTCGTTTCATCGAAAACGGAGCTCGTATGCACAAGATACGGCCAGTCAAAGTTTCAGGTTGACTTGGTGGTACAGTGATGACGTCATCATCCGTACATATGACATCAGCAATCCATGGAAATCTAGAGTGGACCAATCAAAGATTGACACGTGTCATGTCCGTACAAGTGACGTGGCATCCGTACAGTGTGACGTGGCAGTCCAGTGGGCAGTCCAGTCAGCATCAACAGCGAATGGGAGTATGACACGTGGCAGCACAGGTGGCGTCTAGTCAGCATAACACGTCAGCTCCACGTCAGCACAGAGTCAGCTTACACGTCAGCGTGAGCAGCAAATTGAGTTTTGCCACGTGGCACCTCCTTGGCATGCCACGTGGCCTGTCTTTTCTCCGTCGGCGTTGGGGTTTGTTGAAAAGTTTGTTAAAAAGAACCTTATGCAGAGGTTTGAACCCGAAACCTCCGGGATATCAGCGCGTCGGCCCACCGTTGCACCACGGAAAATGGTTTACTATTTATGGAGTGTGGTTTTGTTTAATTGTTTTAAATATTCATTGTTTGTTTCAAAACTGCCGGCGATGGGATTGGAACCACTAACCCCGCGGGCACTAAAATGAAGGTGAACCGTTGAGCCACCGAGCTCTTCACACTTATTATAGGAGGTCGGTTTCTTTTGGTAGATTTGTATACCCGAATACATAACCAAATGGCCAATAAAGCCAAAATATGAACTAAACCCACCTAACAAATGCCAAAAGGAGGTTAAAGAGAATCAAACCAACCCTGCTACGAGTGGTTAAAGATGTTATGCATTTAATTATTTTGTTAAGCCATTTTAGGCTTATTTTCATGTATATAAAGGAGGGTGTAAAGGTAGGAGAGATACTTGTATGAAGAAATTTTGATCTTGAGATGTTTGAAGGAGACTTGTAAGGTGAATTTGCAAGGTGTTTTCTACACCAAAAATTGTAATTCGTAAGGAGAGATTGTGAGGAGCTTATGCTAGTCTTGGAGGCTTGATATTGTAAGAAGGCTATTGGCTTGGCAATATCAATAAAGCGGTCCTACGATTCAGAAGCGGACCCGGAGACGTAGCTCACATTGAGTGAACTCCGTTATCAAGTGTGCTCTTCCTATTTTCTCTTTGTCTCATTATTTCTTCAGTATTTTGATTCTTTAAGATTCTAAGTTATGTTTATTTGAACTGGAATAAGTGAATTTGTAATAATTTCATCACTTTAGACGCATAACCATGCACTACTGCTGCGATCGGGAATAATTCTGTAAATGGATTAAGTTTTTCAAATAACTTTAACGTCCTAGTTTACAGATCAAGTTTGGTATCAGAGCCCGTTTTGCAGGATAATTGCAGGTGGTGAATGTTAACCAGGTTGAAACTGAAGCAAGGTGAAGGTTCACTTACAGAGATCAACCCAGAGATTGGAAGACGAAGAACTTTTCCACGAGTAGGGATGGCAGGTGAACATGAAGTTCCAGAGCTTGATGATAAAGCTTTCCAGAAAGCTTTTCTTGAAATGAAAGCTATGGTGGAAGTTCTCTTCCAAGAAAGGCAAGAGCGTCAGAGGAAAAAGGAAGACAAGAAAAGAAAGAAGGAGGAAAATGAATCTACTTCGAAAGAGGAGAAAGGTAAAGGAGTAGGAGGTGGTAGTGACCCTCCTGAACCTTCTTCCCCATCTTCTTCTTCATCCTCTTCATCTTCTGAAAGTCCAAAACATTCTTCACAAGGAAAAGTTGCACAAAAATCAACTAATTCTCCTTTATTGAAATTAGATGTCAAATTTGAGTTGCCTATGTATAATGGTGAATTGGATGCAGAGAAATTGGATAACTGGCTTAAGCAGATCGAAGTGTATTGCAGGGTTCAACAGATCTTGGATGAATCTTCTAAAATCCAGCTAGCCACTCTTCGAATGGGAGGCACTGCATTGGTTTGGTGGGAGAGTAAAATTCAAGATGATCTTGCTACACACGGTAAAATCATTTCATCTTGGTATGAGTTTACTTCTGCTTTAAAGAAACAGTTTTATCCTTTGGGTTATATGCAACAAGCTGTTATGGATTGGCAAAACATAAGACAGGGTAAAGGACAAACAGTTCAAGAGTATACACAGGTGTTTAGGAAGAAAGCACTTACTCTTGGTATTCCTCTTTATACGCAAGAAACTTTGTTAAAGTATATAGGTGGATTGCATTCGCATTTGAAACATACAATTCTTATGTTTAATCCAACTAATTTTGATGAAGTTTGTGTACAAGCAACCCATATTGAAGCAGGTGGAAGGAACATAAGTTTCAATTCAAAAACGGAATCTGTTCCTCCAACTGAAGGCAATAAAAAGGGTAAGGAGAGGAAAGCAGCTACTGTGAAGAAAGAGGAAGGTGAAAAGCCTACTTGTTCGCATTGTCAGAAGCAAGGGCACACAGATGCGAAGTGTTGGAAATTGCATCCGGAATCAAGGCCTAAGTGGTTTAAGGATCGTAAAGGTAAACAAAAGACTGCAGCTGTTGTTCAGGATCTTGGATCAGATTCTGATGATGAAACAAAGATTTCAGTTGTAGGTTTGAAAGGTAAAACTTTTGCTAGTAATGATTCTGCCACTAACGTTTCTAAGAGTATGGTTCCTGAAGATAGCAAAACAAGTGAATTGTTTCATATAAGGGTGATTTCTAAGAACACTAAGATTAATGCATTGATTGATAGTGGGTCTCAAGTTAATCTAATTTCAGAGGAAGTTGTTAAACAGTTGAGATTGGAAACCAAGCCGCATAAGAAACCTTATCCGTTAGGTTGGGTGTGCAATGATAACAAATTGCGAGTAACTAAGCAATGCAGTTTGAAATTTGCAATAACATCTAAGTTTATAGATGAGGTTGAATTTGATGTGGTTCCACTTGATATCTGTGGCATTGTGTTGGGTAGCCCATATTTATATGATAGGAAAGCAATCTTCTACAGGGAACATAATCAGTATCACTTGTTTAAGGAAGGAATTGAATACATAGTGCATTCTCATCCAATTAAGACTGATAAATCTTTTGTGACAATGGGGCAATTGAAAGGGGTAGTTAATGCAAACAGTAATTTGGCACTTAAGACTGTACCACAAGAAGTGTCAAAGAATAAAAGCATATCCGATTCTAAGGTTGTTCCAGTTATGAAAGATAAGCATGATGTTGGTACATTTTTCTTCTCGTCTGCAAGTTTGGTTTTGTTGTTCAGCCTTCTATTCTCTAGCAGTGTTTGGTTGATAGCAGCAACGCTAAATGTGGATGTGTATATTGCTAATGTGCTTAACAATGTCAGTGCAGTTTTGATTGTTGTTGTGATGAGTCAGATGCACAGGTTCCAGGAAGGAAGGATAGGTGATACTGGGCAAGTGAGGAAAAGATGCCCTCACTTAAATTGCATGTAAACACAGACCTTTTGGAGGTCCAAAAGCTTCTCAGTGGGGAGGAATGATCCAGGTGGATCCAGAAGACCTCAAAATTTCACAATCTCAGAATCGGCCAAAAATAGTCTCAGATCGAAGAGCTCACTGACACGATCCCGACGCAACTTGAATAGCGTCAAAACGAGATCGTAGGTGGAAGTTATGCTTGGTCAAAGGTCCAGTCAAACGGGTACCAGGGGCCGACAGGAAGCGAAAAAAATGATCATCTCAAAATTTGTTGAAATTGGCGTCAAATTGAAGTGTTCATCGAGACGATTTCGACGGTGTTCGTTTCATCGAAAACGGAGCTCGTATGCGCAAGATACGGCCAGTCAAAGTTTCAGGTTGACTTGGTGGTACAGTGATGACGTCATCATCCGTACATATGATGTCAGTAATCCATGGAAATCCATAGTGGACCAATCGAAGCTTGACACGTGTCATGTCCGTACAAGTGACGTGGCATCCGTACAGTGTGACGTGGCAGTCCAGTGGGCAGTCCAGTCAGCATCAACAGCGAATGGGAGTATGACACGTGGCAGCACAGGTGGCGTCTAGTCAGCATAACACGTCGGCACAGAGTCAGCTTACACGTCAGCGTGAGCAGCAAATTGAGTTTTGCCATGTGGCACCTCCTCGGCATGCCACGTGGCATGTCTTTCCTCCGTCGGTGTCGGGGTTTGTTGAAAAGTTTGTTAAAAAGAACCTTATGTAGAGGTTTGAACCCGAAACCTCCGGGATATCAGCGCGCCGGCCTACCGTTGCACCACGGAAAATGGTTTACTATTTATGGAGTGCGGTTTTGTTTTATTGTTTTAAATATTCGTTGTTTGTTTCAAAACTGCCGGCGACGGGATTGGAACCACTAACCCCGCGGGCACTAAAATGAAGGTGAACCGTTGAGCCACTGAGCTCTTCACACTTATTATAGGAGGTCGGTTTCTTTTGGTAGATTTGTATACCCGAATACATAACCAAATGGCCAATAAAGCCAAAATATGAACTAAACCCACCTAACAAATGCCAAAAGGAGGTTAAAGAGAATCAAACCAACCCTGCTACGAGTGGTTAAAGATGTTATGCATTTAATTATTTTGTTAAGCCATTTTAGGCTTATTTTCATGTATATAAAGGAGGGTGTAAAGGTAGGAGAGATACTTGTATGAAGAAATTTTGATCTTGAGATGTTTGAAGGAGACTTGTAAGGTGAATTTGCAAGGTGTTGTCTACACCAAAAATTGTAATTCGTAAGGAGAGATTGTGAGGAGCTTATGCTAGTCTTGGAGGCTTGATATTGTAAGAAGGCTATTGGCTTGGCAATATCAATAAAGCGGTCCTACGATTGAGAAGCGGACCCGGAGACATAGCTCACATTGAGTGAACTCCGTTATCAAGTGTGCTCTTCCTATTTTCTCTTTGTCTCATTATTTCTTCAGTATTTTGATTCTTTAAGATTCTAAGTTATGTTTATTTGAACTGGAATAAGTGAATTTGTAATAATTTCATCGCTTTAGACGCATAACCATGCATTACTGCTGCGATCGGGAATAATTCTGTAAATGGATTAAGTTTTTCAAATAACTTTAACGTCCTAGTTTACAGATCAGTCGGGGCCTAGGAAGATCTACCAGGATAACCCATATCAAGCTATGTGATGACACTCCTCCCTATTTCAGTCTAACATTCCTCAGTTGTGTTTTCTCCTTCTGTGGTGTGAATGTCTCTAGAAGCAAAGCAAGTGGACATTGAATGTGATGTTGGTGTTGTTAATAGTGTTGTGTTGGAGTCATGTATAGCCCTTGTTTATGTTAGCATGTTGTCCTCTTAATTGTCTATGTGATGTGGGACCTTGTGTTATCTCCTAGCATGGGGGGTGGACCTTAGGGTTCCACATGGTCGGGAGATTGGTGCTTTTTCCTCCATTGGGTATTCTTGTTGCATGTTCGTGCGCATGGAGATTGTTCTTGGTGTTGTGGACTCTAGTTCGTGTTCTAGTTTGAGAAGACAATATTTTATGTATTGGATTGTATATATCAATTGTATCTCTTGTTGTAATTTGATGTATTCTTCCCACATGTACTCAGGGAAGCATTGTTGTAAATATTGTAACGATGTAACAGATATTGGTGAACTCTCTTGTAATGAATATTGTTAAGTAATGTATCTTGCATATGTTAGTTGGCTAGAAAAGTTTTTATTTAATGTTGATTGTCAGTTGACATGTCATGGAAGTAAATAATGTAGAAACATTTAATGTGGTGTTTTTAAATGAATCTTGCATATTAGATAAATTATGTTATTTTAGTAGTTGATGAAAAGATTCTAGCTATCTTGATTATTAGTTTTGTGAGTAGTGTAGTTGAGGAACCTTAGAGGACCTAGGTTTAGATTATTATATCATGCAATCTATTGTTATTTCATTAAAGAATTTTTTTTTCCATTAATGTGGCATTGTTAGTGTTTTCCTTTGGGGTTCCTTGGTGGGGCGTTACACCTGGTATCAAAGCCCAAGTTCTACCACTGGATACTCTGGTTTTATATGATCCCATTATGTTTTCCTAGTTGCTTAGACTTTGGAGATTATATTTTCCACCTTTTCCATCCTTGCCTAACAACCCAAGATTTGTATTTTGGTGGTGTTTGTGTAGGAGGATACCTAGAGGTCAAGATCGAGGTTGTGGTAGGGGTCGAGGTGGTGGCTGTGAGGCTAGACACTAGAACACCCCTTCTCAAAGTTCCCATGAGGGTGATCGTGAGGAACAACAGGGCTCTCAGAATGATCAGGGAAGCAGGAGTCAAAATTGTGACCAACCAGAGTTAGAGGGAGCTCAATTATGCCATTTGCTTGAGGAGGTCCTTGCCTGCCTAGGCCATAGATAGGAGGGTAATCAGCAAGGGGAATCTCAACACTCTAAGCATATGGAGAGGGAGAGAGAAAGGTCTCCTAGGAGGAGAGATGTCGTAGCAGAGCAAGAGACTATTTTAGCAGGACATATGAGGGATCTCTTGAGGTCACACCCTCCTACCTTTAATGGTTCTAGTGGTGGCTTGGAGGTAGAGACTTGGTTGATAGATTTGGACAAGTGTTTTTCCGTGCATTCGTATGGTAGTAACACCAAGGCAAGATGTGCCATCATGCACCTTAAGGGTTTTGATTCTACATGGTGGCGGTTGGAGGAGTAAAAAGTATATTGGGATATTGGTTTAATTTCTTGGGAGATGTTTTTGGAGAGGTTCAGAGCTCATTTTTTGTTAGACCATTGGAGGAAGCATTGTGTTGATGAGTTTCACGAGTTGAGGTAGATGGCTATGTCTGTGGAGCAGTATGAGCATAGGCTCTTTGAGCTTAAGCAATATTTAGACATTGGTGATGATGAGGCCATGTTGGTTCAACATTTCATTAGGCATCTGAATGCCCGTATCAGTGGGGGAGTCCATGTTTTTGAGCCAAAAACCATGGAGGTGGTAGTAGAGAAGGCTCACATAGTAGAGGAGAATTTGGCCATGGTGCTAGGAGGGTAGATAGGTGTGTAGATTGGTAGTGCACCTCCAACAGGCTTCAGATCTTGAGGTGATCAATCTTAGGCAATAGGTTCCTCTAAGATCCATCATGCACCTGCTAAGGGTGGATAACAACATAGGCAGCAGCAACAACAACAACATCCCTAGTCGAAACCCAATAACTCTTAGTCTTAGCAAGGTAATGGTTCTTAGTCTGGGAAAAATAAAAATTGGTGGCGAGCCAAGCATAATCGTTTTGACTAGCCATCTCATAGCACATAGTCTGTAGTTAGTAGAGGTAACTTCCAACAGTCTAGTATACTCTCGGGTAGTAGGGGGTATGGAAGAGGTACAATTTTTTTTCCTTACATCCAACAAGGCCATATAGCCAGACAATGTCCACAGAAGAGCACTACAAGATCTAGTTAGAGGCTGACAACCTTAGAGCTAATAGTGGGTGATGTAGGCAGGTCGTACAAAGTGTTTGCAATGGTTGATAACCGTGAGGCAGAGCATCAGGGCACAATTGTGGAGACCACAGGTGTGTTGCAGGGTATTGGTGTTTCTATCATTTTTGACTCTGGTGCTTCTGATTCATTCATTTCCCCTTCTTTAGTGGAACGTTGTGGGTTGGTGGCAGAAAAGTAGGATGTTAGGTGGCAGGTTGAATTAGCCTCCAGAGCTAGAGTAGCAATAGAATCCCTTGTATATGGATGTGGTTTGAAGATTGGTACTCTCTTTACCACAGTGGATCTTCACATCATACCCCTAGGATCTTATGATACTAGTTGGGTATGGATTGGTTGGATGCTCATCGAGCAATGATAATTGTCAGTGTAAGTTAGTAGAGTGTTTGGATGATTCAGGTAGGGAGGTAGAGGTGGTTGGCATTCAGAGACCCATCTCCTTGTGTATGATTTCTGCTATGCAATTAAGGAGATGTATGTGTCAGGGCTGCCAGTTGTTTATTGTGACGGTTAATGATTTGGAGTTAGGGGAGAGTCTAAAGGTGTCCCTCAATGATCATCCTATCCTTAGGGAGTTTGCATATGTCATTCCTAGTGAGATTCTAGGGATACCACCTAAGCATGACATCGATTTTAGGATAGATCTTGTTCTCAGGGCAGAACCTATTTCTCAAGCTCCATATCAGATGACTACTTAGGAGCTTAAGGAGCTTTGGTTGCAGTTGGAGGATTTGTTGGCTAAGGGGTTCATTCATCCTAGTGTCTCTCCTTAGGGAGCACTAGTCATTTTTGTGAAGAAGGACGAATCCCTTCAGTTTTGTATTGACTATTGACAGTTGAATAAGGTGACAGTGAAGAACATATGTCCCTTGCTAAGGATTGATGACCTCTCTAATCAAATTAAGGGAGCCAAGGTGTTTTCAAAGATTGACCTAAAGTCGGGGTATCATCAGTTGCATATCTTTAAGGTATACATTCATAAGATGACACTTCACACTCGCTATGGGCACTATGAGTTCACCGTTGTGCCATTCGGGTTGACGAATACACCATCTGTATTTATGAGCTTGATGAATGGAGTTTTCTACACCTATCTTGACAAATTTTTCCTTGTGTTCCTAGATGAAATTTTGATTTATTCTAGGATTGTGGAGGAAAATGAAGAGCATTTGCAGTAGGTATTGCAGTGTTTGAGGGAGAACTTTATACAAATTTGGAAAAATGTGAGTTCTTTCAAACAGAGGTGAGATATTTGGGGGATGCTATTTTTGGAGAGGGTATTGCTATGGATCCTTCAAAGATCCAGACCATCATAGATTGGCCTGAGCCCACTAATGTTTTATAGGCTTGCAACTTGATGGGTTTAGTAGGTTACTATCGATAGTTTGTGCAGGGTTTCTCGAGGATAGCTCACCCTATCACTTCCCTTTAGAGGAAAGGGAAGAAGTTCATTTGGTCAGAGTAGTGTCAGGTAGCTTTTTAGACTCTAAAGGAGAGGTTGACTAGTGCACCCATTATGCATTTTCAAATTCTCGATCGCTGTCGTTTATGAAGGAGAGGTATTCCAGTTTGATTTCACTTATGCTCTCCTCATCATTTTTTGCTGCTCCAAGGTTGTCATCCCTTTCCTCTTTCCGATTTTCAGCATCTTCGTTGGCTGTCCCAACATGCACTGTTGCAGACTTTGTTGATTCATCAACTTCCAATGACTCCTCTTCTAGATTAGAGGATTGCTCTTTGTTGATAGAGGAAAGGACTTCTAAATTAGTTTCAATCAGATTTTTACCAAGGAACCTTGCTGTCCTAGTGAAAGCTGCCTCTTCCTCCTGGCTTTCAACTTCAATGTTTGCTACTCCAACATCAGCTTGTATCAAATTTCTTGGTTCGTCCTTACTTTGTTGTCCTTTAGATGTTGACAACTCTTTTGCCTCATGTGATAACTTCTCCTCATTGGGAGTTGGCTACTCCAACTTGTTCGAACAACCCTTGGCTTGAGCGATGATGTTGTCACATGATGGAAACGTAAATTCTGAATGTGGTGCATTGTGAAATCTACACCAACTTGCCATTAGTACTTCCTCCAATCTTGGTCCATCCTTGCTGCTCAAATGTTCTTGGATCAGCTCCTTGAATGCTTTGGCTACCATGGTTGTCAACTCTTCCTCTAGGTCTTTAGGAGCCAAGGGTTGGTATATTTCCCAAAAGGGAATTTCTCCTTGCAAGATCCTCTCGATTCTGCTCAAGAAAGTTAGACACCCCAACTCATTGTGCCTGCAAGTGCAATGGATCTGACATCTATCCACCAATGCAAATTGTTGCAATGGATTCTTCAGTCTCTTGTTCAAATCTGCATGCAGCTGAGAGATGTTGATTTGTGTGTGCTACTCCATTTTGACTCAGCTTCTTTCCCTTAATTTTTTTTTGATTTTTTAGCATTAAAAGAGATCTCCTTATCTCAAATTTCTTCTTTGAAAGTGCTCTTTTCGATTTCCAACTTTCAACTTTGTAGCCTCAACATGTTATGCCATCCCTCTAGCGCCAGTTCTGTTGATAGCATTAGGAGGAGGAGGGCATAAAATGAATCACTTCAAACCTTCAGCTTTGTATTCCCAATGTGTCAAGCCCTTCTTCTAGCACTAGTTCTATTGATGTGTTTTTTATGCACTTCTCAACACAGGTAATGCATAGGTGCACTATCTCTCTTGAAAGACAATCTTCCACAATCAGATTGCAGAACACTATCCCAAGGTCTCTAATGTCAGGTTTTGAAAGTGTTTGGAATATCTCAGTTGATTTATGTGATTTGCTGGAATCACAAGGCAGACTTATAGATGAGTTACAAAGCATGAGAAATTGGGTTTGCAAATGTAGTTTCAAAGTGCTAGAAGTGAATAAACAGTGGTTGTCCACTCAAAATAGCAAGCTGAAACTCATCAAGTTCATCTAATTTAGCTTCATGGTGATGCTTGAGATCCTACTCTAACCAAGGACTAAAAGAAATAGAAAAAGGAGAAGGGTTAAGAAAGCTGTTCTAATCCTAAGTTATGAATGAACAATAACAATGGTGGCTGCTACAGTAGACAAACTCCCTAAACTGGGTTTTGCTTGGCCAAGAGAAACCTACAGTTGTACAAAACCACTACAATCTTCTAAGGAATGCATATTTTCAAATTACATATGCACATCATGCACATGCAATTGAACTAAGTTGTAGTATTGAAATCAAGAAGCCCAGGCTGACTTTACACATCAGTTTGTCATCAACAAGTGCTAAAAGTATGGGCTGAAAGTTCATCAAATACCATAACAACAATTTCCATTATCACTTCCATTCAAGAATCTACAACTAAAACTAATAGGGAAGTTGAACCATGCATACATAAAGAGAAAACTCAAAAGGAACACCCATAAACCATGCAATGATGCTTTCTAATGCTACATAATGTATTTACATCAGTTCTCCAACCCTTACAAATGAGGGGAAAGCCCTTATTTATAGTTTTCCAAAGCCCAAATGAATGGCTAGGATCAATTCACAATGAGTGGCCCAGATTTGATTACATTAGGGTTTCACCTACCCCCCATTATCCAACAATTTAAAATACATCCTTGTCCTTTCCCTGTTTTATCATCTAGTGCTCAGGTGTTGTAGCAATTTCGTCATTTAGCTGATTTCCCTTTTACTATAGCTGAAACTGCCTGAAAGTTGCCCCTTGCTTGATGTTTTTGCAGTGTTCTTCCTTGGATCAAGCGAGCCCATCGATGATTGGCATTAATGGATTGGTTACCCTTGATTCAAGCGGACAACTCATCATCATCTGGTGAAAAGTAGGACAACTCCTTCATGCCTTCTTCAAGGCCACCCCCCTTCATTTTTGTCCTTGACTTCCTTGGCACATGCCTTCTTCTAATGCCGACCCTGTTGGTGGGTGCTAGGGGGAGAGGCAGACATGAAATGAAAGGTGATAGGAGCTATGCGCCTTCGTTGTTCAACTTTCTCAATGGGTCTCCTGACGAACCTGCAGTAGGCTCCTTGAATCCTGCATACATGAAGTGTCGTAAGTGCTTTCATACACAAATCAAGGAAAACGTTAGTCAAATCTTGCAAAATCCTTGTTAGATCCATCCATGCATCATCAAAAGACCATAATATTCATATTTGGAGCTCATTTGGACCATAAACATTAATGCAGGCCCAAGCGGGCGGGTAGCGAACGGGGGACAACAAACCAGAAGGGAACTTATTGGACCTCACAAAACATAGCAAAATTGAGATTTTTCAATTATAGTGCATGGGAAAAGGGGAATGAAGAGTGCTCAGAAAAACTTCCTTAAGATTGGACTCATTTGGAAAAAGCGGAAGCTCAAAATGGCCACGGAGGGGCTGGGTCGCCGAGGGCGAGCGGATGTTCAAAACGACCATGGAGGGGCCAGGCTCTAAAGGTTGGGTCCCCGGGGCTCCACGAATGTTTAAAACAGCCACGGAGGGGCCAAGTCCCAAAGGCCGAGTCGTCGAGGCTCCACAGATGTTCCAAAATGGCAACAGAGGGATGGAGTCCTGGAAATAGCCATAGAGGGGCCGGGTCCTAGAGGCCGGGTCGCCGGGGCTCCACGGATGTTCAAAATGGCCACAGAGGGGCCGGCCTCCGGAGGTCGGGTTTCCAGGGCTCCACAGATGTTCAAAATGGCCACGAAGGGGCTAGGTCCCATAAACGGCCATAGAGGGGCCGGGTCCTAGAGGCCGGGTCGCCGGGGCTCCACAGATATTTCAAAACAACCAAAGAGGGATGAAGCTCCGAAACCCTCAAAACTTAACAAAACGTTGATGAAACCTTGACATTTCACTTAGCCACCTCAAACACATCTCAAATCCACTAGAAAGTTTTCTCCAAAGTCAAAAATGTGGAAATCGGACCGTCGGGGGTCCACAGATGTTTCTAAAATAGCCAAAGAGGAAGCGAGTTCAGGAGGGAAAGTTCTGAAACCACCAAAACTTAACGGAACATTGATGAAACCTTGGTAGTTCACTTAGGCACCTCAAACACATCCCAAATCCACTAGAAAGTTGGCCCCAATGTAAAAAATGTTGAAACCAAACCGGTGGGGGTCCACAGATGTTTCCAAAACAGCCAAAGAGGAAGGGAGTTTCAGAACCACCAAAACTTAACGGAACGTTGACAAAAATTTGGTAGTTCACTTAAGCACCACAAACACATTCCAAATCCACCAAATTTTTTTCCCCAAAGTCAAAAATGTGGAAACTGGACTGGTAGGGGTCCACAGATGTTTCTAAAACAACCAAAGAGGGAGGGAGTTCCGGAGGGAAAGTTCTGAAACCACTGAAATTTAACGAAACACTGATGAAACCTTGGCAATTCACTTAGGCACTACGAACACATCCCAAATCCACCAAAAAGTTATCCCCAAAGTAAAAAATGTGGAAACCAGACCTGCAGGGGTCCACAGATATTTCCAAAATAGCTAAAGAGGAAGGGAGTTCAGGAGGGAAAGTTTTGAAACCACCGAAACTTAACGAAACGTTGACAAAACTTTGGCAATTCACTTAGGCACCACAAACACATCCCAAATCCACCAAAAAGTTGTCCCCAAAGTCAAAAATGTGGAAACCGAACTAGCAGGGGTCCACAGATGTTTCCAAAATAGCCAAAGAGGAAGGGAGTTCTAGAGGGAAAGTTCTGAAACCACCAAAACTTAACGAAACGTTGACAAAACTTTGGCAGTTCACTTAGGCACCACAAACACATCCCAAATCTACCAAAAAATTGTCCCCAAAGTCAAAAATGTGGAAACCAGACCGGTAGGGGTCCACTGATGTTTCCAAAACAGCCAAAGAGGAAGGGAGTTCCAGAGGGAAAGTTTCAAAACCACCGAAACTTAACGAAATGTTGACGAAACTTTGGCAGTTCACTTAGGCACCACAAACACATCCCAAATCCACCAAAAAGTTATCCCCAAAGTCAAAAATGTAGAAACCGGACTGAGAGGGGCTCACGGATGTTTCCAAAATAGCCAAAGAGGAAGGGAGTTCTAGAGGGAAAGTTTCAAAACCACCGAAACTTAACGGAACGTTGAAAAAATTTGGTAGTTCACTTACGCACCACAAACACATCCCAAATCCACCAAAAATTTGTCCCCAAAGTCAAAAAAATGGAAAAAAGTGAATCAAGCGATCAGTGACCAAGTCAGCAGGAACAAGACAAAAGGCAGAAAAGGGACGAGGGACTTTATTTCTCCGTGGATTTGAATACCCCAAGTACGTAAATTTGGTTAGGGGGATTTGATCGTTTGAAGGCACATGACCAATTTTGGCTTGGAAAATGGGGCACACAAAACAAGACAGGAGCAAAGTAGCCTGTCAGGAGCAAAAAAAAGGGGGTCCTTGCCTACGGCGGGGTGTGTGTGCAAAACATGTACAATAGAAGTGAGGTCTGAGGTTGAGTCAAGCAGAGCCTTGGAGGATAAATTTGTAGGTTATTCTCTTGCGTTGAATGGTCTCTTGCGGAACTTAGGTCGCATCTATGTTCTTCCTTTAGAGGGTATTTGTACCCTAATAATGTCAGAGGTACATCCTACTCATCTCATCCAGGTGTCAAGAAGATGCACACATGCCTTCGTTAGTTGTATTTTTGGGCCAAAATGAAGAGGGATATTATAGATTTCTTTTTGAGGTGTTTGGAGTGTTAGAGGGCAAAGGAAAAACATCAACACCCCGCAGGCCTTCTTCAACCGTATCTTGTCCCAAAATGGAAATGGGATATCATTTTAGTGCATTTTATTTTCGGCTTACGAGTGTCTTCTGGTCGTCATGATGCCATCATGGTCACCATGGACATGTTGACTAAGGTGTCGCACTTCTCTCCTATTTGGCCTTCATATAATGCTTCTTCAATGGCCAGTGTTTTTATGGAGGACATAGTCAGGTTGCATAGGATTCCTTGTAGGATCATCTCTGATAGAGATCCAGTGTTCACTTCAACACTTTGGATGTCCTTGTAGCATGCATTGGGGACTCAGTTGAACTTCAGTTCAGCCTATCACCTGGAGATTGATGGAAGACCAAGAGGGTTAATCAGGTCCTTTAGGATATACTCAGGATGTATGTGATGGATTAGTAGACCCACTGGGAGGATTATTTTTACTTGGTAGAGTTTGCGTATAACAATGGGTACCACAGTTCTATTGGTATGTCTCCTTTTTAGGCCTTGTATGGTCATCCTTGTTAGACCCCACTGATTTGGGATCATCTTGAGGACAGAGTCCTCCTAGGACTGAAGAAGCTTCAGGAGATGGAGCAACAGGTTGTTCATATTAGGGAGTATTTGGTGGCAGCATAAGATAGGTAGAAGAAGTATGTGGATGCTCATAGGGTTGATCATTAGTTTTCGGTTGGAGACCGGGTATTCTTGCGGGTGCATCCATGAAAGAATCCGATCTGCTATGGAAAAGGCTCTAAGCTCACACTATGCTTTGTTGGGCCATTCAAAGTTTTGGAGAGGATCGACCCTATTGCATACCATCTTGCTTTGCCGCCTAGTCTATCGCACATCCATGATTTATTTCATGTTTATGTTATCAGGGGCCATACTATCCAGATATTTCTCATGTTATTGATTGCAATGTTTTGTAGGTAGAAGATAGGCAGTTGGCTTTAGAGCCTATGGGCATTATGCAACACAAGAGACTCACCCCCAGGGGTCAAGACGTTGAGCAAGTGAGGGTCCAGTGGGATCCTAATGATTAGTCTTCAGCCACTTGGGAGGATGCATCTCGGATGCGGGAGTTGTACCCTTTCTTGTTTGTAGGCTTCCAAGAGTAAGCCTGATTCTAGGGTGGAGGATGTAGTGCCCCTCATACTATTCTCTAATAGACTAATAGTTGATTTGTTGTGGGATGATACATTATGGTACATTGTTTGATGTTAGACTTATTTCTATGATGATGTTGTAATGGCATTTCTGTTATTTGAGTTTTATGCACATGTTATGATTGGTATGTGGTTTTATTTGATTATGAGGACTAATCTTATCATGAACATTATGTGATTATCTTATCATGACTATTGTGTGATTATCTTGTAACTAATCTTATCCTAATTGCTATATGAGTTGATGTGATTATTTTATTGTCTTATTGATGTGTTTGGGTGAAGGGGACAATGTCACATTACTCACTTATGAGTACCCTATGACGCTGCGATTCCCTTTCACGGTATGCTTGATTATATGTATATGTATATACACGACTATTTTTGTGTGATGCAAGTTGCAGGTACTAGGCATCGACTCCATGTGAATTGGAAGGTTTGAGCATTCCTCAAAACCTAGTGGGTTAGTTGATCGGAGATAGAAATTGGTCCCCTAACCTAGCCATCATCCTTGAAGAGGATGAGTATCCAGTTTTGCACCTTGTTAGTGTTGTTTGTATGGTTGGTATGGTCAGTCAGTGTTGTCCATGGTCTTGCTTTCGACCTTGGATAGTGGGAAGGTATTGATTAGCATTTAGTTCATTTGATTTAGAATTGTTTGATAAATGCTTTGGTTATTTGTTGCATTAAAAATAAAATTATTAAGTTAAAAAGGTACTTTCGACAAGTAAATATAAATGTATATATAATCATAATTTATGATAAAATGAATTATAACATAATGCTGAAGTTAATAAATAATAATGATGAGGTAAATAAATAAGATATTATAAAACTGAGTTATCAAGTTAATTATTAAATGTAAATAAATTGGAGCATGTCTTGATAAATAAATATAAAAATAAATACATAAATAACCTTAGTGAATAATAAAAATAATACGATAAATAAAAGGCTTTTAATTAGTAAAAAATTAATTATTGTATGAAGGAAAGACTAATTTAATAAATCAAAAGTTAGTTTTTTTAATTGTGAAAAAGGTTGGTTGGTTTTCCAGGAAAATGAACAGTCTCCCTCTTCCTGTAAATATTTTTCTTCTAGGAGATTTTTCGTTCTGTTTTGGCGGAAGGGAGTAATTTTTTTGCAAAATTTTAAATATTGTTGATTTTGTGGGAAATTGTGGATTATGGAAAAATTGATTGGGGATTTGGAGAGATTGGAGTTGTGAGTTGGGAATTTAGAGCTTGATATCAAATCTCCAGCCGTGCCAAGTGATTGGATCCAGGTTGGAATTGAATCCTTTGAATATATTGTTTTTTTTGAATTCTATCTCTTCTTTTTGAAATGAATGCTTGAATATTTAATGTCTCTTGGAAACGAAACATTTATTTGTTTATTTAATTCCTCAATTGAAACAATTAATAAATGCATTTTATGAAGGTTTTTAAAGCCCTTTTTTGTAATTCGTTTTGTGCATATTCTGTAATCTTATGCAGCCATGAAACTATATTTCTTTTGGGTATTTTGTTTAATTCGTCTATCCTATCTATGCTTCCTCAATTCAATTGCATATCAAATAGGGCAATGCAACTACAACATTTGACAAAATCTTCTATTCTTTATTTTGGAGTAACCCTCTATCTCCTTCACCGCTTTCCTTAAAAAAAAAATCTCATAATATGTAGCTATCATATTGCATATTATGTTATTGACATACCCCAACCATTTCTTTTTTGATGAGTTTCTTAAGTCTCTTCTTTATTTTTTTGGCACACTGTATATTATTTCCTCTTAAGGAGAAATTTTCTTGAGGTCGTTGGCTAATTTTTTGTGCCCCATCTACTTATACTTGGTACTGTCGCGTGAGCTAGGCATGCACCTAGCCCAACCATGGTCGGTAGGCCAGATGCCCTCGATATCCCTACAGACTTGCCGCCTTAGCATGTGTATTGGGGTTTACAAATTTTGTTTTGATTGATGATGCAAAATGCCAATTACATTTAATTCATTATGTTGGTATTCAATGAATTCCCTTATTTATGGAATTCAATGTATACACTTTGTGTTTGGTATTCGATGGATATGTTTTATGTTGGTAATCAATGAATATATCTTATGATCAACTTTCGATTTTGTGTATTGTGATTTCAGTCGATGTATATTTGGCATTCGATCAAATATATATATGTGTGTGTGTGTGTTTATATATATATATATGTATGTTTATATATGTATGTATATATATATATATATATATATGTTTGCCACAATATAATTTGATATATTGTATTAAAAACTACATTCTGTTAATAATATACACATATATATGTATGCATATATATATATATATATATATTATGATTATAGTAAAAGAATATTTATGTCTTTATAATTAATTGATTATGTTAGATAAATAAATTGGGAAATTAAATAAGGAAAATTGATTTACTTATAATTAGTTAAATTGAAGGATTTGTGATTAGCTTTAGTTTAAATATGCAAATTAGATTGCCTTTTTGTTAAATAATGAATGCTGATTACTTTCATAATTTTTTAATAGCTGATTTGTAAATTCACTATGTAATTATTTATTTATGAATTATTGTGGTAAATGATCAATTAAGTGAAATAAGTGGTTAAGTTGATGAGTAATGTGAAATGTGGAAATAATGTCTTTCATGGATGTATTGTTTGTTTGATTTCTTGTATTGAATAATTTGTTTGATTAGTGGGATTGGGGTGATTTTGGTAATTGTTTAAAAGTGGGTGTCATTGTGTAAAATTGTTAAGGTTGGCTTCCAAAGGCCTAGGAGGGAGTATTTTTGTATGTATGGTTCTTGTGATTGTTTCACTTTGGAAGTGGTTTGGCAATGTTTTGTGTTGTGTGCAAGATGGTCAATGCCTTGCATTGTGTATAGATTCTTGTGATTGTGATAAGTGTGTAAGATGGTCAATTCCTTGTACTGTGTATGGATTCATGTGGTTATGATAAGAATGCAAGATGGTAAATTCCTTTCTTGATGTATAGGGTTTACTAGTTGCAAGTAGGAGGAGTGGCTCTCAATGGGGGTTGGAACACAAAGTGGTGTCCAAGATAACCCATTCAAGAGTTTCTTAATCTAGAGGTAAACTTAATAATGAATTAGGGGGATGGGAGATTTCATATTAATCAAGATAATGATATGCCTCACTCATGGATCAAGTGATCATTTAGGCTTGAGATGAGATGGGAAGTCTTGGAATGGCAAGATCAACTACCTTGTCCTCATGAAAGGTACATTAATTCCACAAGAGTTTGTATGGGGGTTGGGGATTGGTAGAGGCTGTCAGGATAACCTAGGACGGGGGTCGAGGCCTAGGAAGATCTACCAGGATAACCCATATCAAGCTATGTGATGAAACTCCTCCCTATTGCAGTCTAGCATTCCCTAGTTGTGTTTTATCCTTCTGTTGTGTGAATGCCTCTGGAAGCGAAGCAAGTGTTGAATGTGATGTTGGTGTTGTTAATAGTGTTGTGTTGGATCATGTATAACACTTGTTTATGTTATCCTATTTTCCTCTTGATTGCCTCTGTGATGTGGGACCTTGTGTTATCTCCTAGCATGGGGGGTGGACCTCAGGGTTCCACATGGTTGGGAGGTTGGTGATTTTTCCTCCATTGGGTATTCTTGCTGCATATTCATGTGCATGGAGATTATTCTTGGTGTTGTGGACTCCAATTCCTATTCCAGTTCAAGAAGACAATATTTTATGTGTTGGATTGTATATCAGTTGTATCTCTTGTTGTAATTTGATCTATTCTTCCCACATGTACTCAGGGAAGCATTGTTGTAAATATTGTAATGATGTAACAAATATTGGTGAACTCTCTTGTAATGAATATTGTTAAGTGATGTATCTTACATATGTTAGTTGGCTAGAAATGTTTTTATTTAATGTTGATTATCAGTTGATATGTCATGGAAGTAAATAATGTAGAAGCATTTAATGTGGTGTTTTTAAATGAATCTTGCATATTAGATAAATTATGTTATTTTAGTAGTTGCTGAAATGATTTTAGTTGTCTTGATTATTAGTTTTGTGAGTAGTATAGTTGAGGAACCTTAGAGGACCTAGGTTTAGATTATTATATCATGCAATCTATTGTTATTTTATTTTTATTTTTTTAAAAAAGAAAAAAAAATTCCATTAATGTGGCATTGTTAGTGTTGTCCTCTGGGGTTCCTTGGTGGGGTGTTACAAAGATACTAGCAAAATAAATTAAAGATCCAATCCTTAACATTTATGAAAAATGAAAAAAATTACATGGTTAAAAATATAAGAGAGCTTAATGTTATTATGGTATGTTTTAACTCGACATTGAAAGACATGCAAACCTAATGGAGATGATGCTTGAGATTATATCATTTTTAGAAATTGTAACAAACATGTCTATGGGTTTTGACATGGAAGTCCAACCCTTTGTGTTGGATGCCCAAAGAAAATCCAACCCTAAGGATTAGAAATTGCCAAAGTAGATAATAATGCGAGAACATTAAAGTGTTCTCATATTATAACACATTTACACTATAACACGAGTGTTCTATAATGTAAGTGCATTATAATGTGAGTGAATTATAATGTGAGTGTACTATAAAGTGAGCACACTATAATGTTCTCACATTATAACAAACTCACAGTATAACTTGCTCATATTTTTGTGGGAAAATATTTCCCTCACCTTCCCTCCCTTTCTCTTAACCTCTCTCTATCTCTTTGTCCCTCTTTAGACATCTCTCTCTCTTTTCCCATCTTTAGACCTACATCTCTCTTTCTCCCTCCCTACCTCCCTCCCCCCTCTTTCCATCTCCACTATCTCACGTCTCTCTCCCTACCTGCCTCTCTACTCTCTCTATCACCTCTCTTCCTCCCTCTCTACCCCTCCCTCCCTCCTTCCCTCTCTAGTATCTATCTCCACCCTCCATATATCTTTCCCTCCCTCCCTCCCTACCCACCCCTCTCTCTCTCCCTCCCTACACCTCTCTCTCTCTACTTATCCATCCCTCCCTCTCCCTCCCTCCCTCCCTCCTTCCCTCTCTACTTCTATTTATCTCAACCCATCTCTCTCTCTCCCTACCTCTTCCTCATTCACTCTCTACTTCTCTTTATCTCCACACTCCCCCTACCTCTCTCTCTCCCCTCCCCCTTTCCTCCTTGCCTCTCTATTTCTCTCTATTTCACCTCTCTCTCCTCTCTACCTCTCTCTCCCTCTTTCCCTCTCTCTCTATAATAATATAACAATAGTGTTAGTATAGAGAGGCACACAAGAGAAAAATATACTTTAGTCAAGGTTCCATTGGAAGACATTTATGTGGGATTTATCTTGAATTATTTGACCACAATAATATCCATTCAAAGTGCATCTAAATATAATCATAGCACACAATCATAATGACCTACATTCAATTGACTTCAAAATGGTAATCAAATGAGTGGAATTGCAAATGAATGATTCATTAAGGATGTGTTAAATTTCAAAGTAAAAAATAACTAAAAGGACAGTGAATGATAGTGATTCAAGGGGCTTGTAGGGAAGTTAATGCTTCAAGATGGATAAATGAAAGATCAGGATAGCCAACATGACCTCTAGATGTCAATAATGACAATGAGTTGTATGGAAATTCCTTATAGTAATATAGTCCTAATAGTGACACTGTTTTCAAATTTATGACACTTGTTAGAAGCAATCCATCCACAATCAACTACTAACTCTTACTATTATTGGTTCCTAATCACAACATCACTATAGAGTATTCATATATAAACTACTAGTCAAAGGATATTAGAAGCCAACATTCACTTAGATGAAGGTATGGAATGAAACAACATATTCCCATCTTCCTTGAAATAAATAAAGGCTTAATAAATTCATATGAATAAAATTTAGGCCACAATAAATATAACATTGAATCTTAACCAAGCTACATGAATTACACTAATAACACATGGGAATAATTTTGCATAGGGGAACCACTTTAGCTCAATTGATGAGATACAATATATCCCATTTGGTTAACATGAACTAGGTCATAATTGGCCATACAACTCACATGATTTCAAAGAAAATATATTCACATAAAATTATTAAAAGAAAAAAGTTGAATATAATCTCAATGATACATTCTCATATTAATAGTTGTTAGCTGATTTCTAGATTTGATTGTGCGATTATTTTTGCATCAACATTTTGGATCACATTCGTGATCCATAATCAGGATGAAGAAGAGAGCATAAGGAGAAAAATAATTACATAATCGAATCCAGAAATCAGCTAACAACTATCAATATGGATTGTGGAAACTTATTATCATTGATTCTCATATTAGTTATAAATGCTTATCTATAAATGTAAGGTTATTTAGACAACATAAACATAAGTGCTATGATTTTTTATCTTTTTTCGTTAGATGGAAAAACCCACTATTGATAACCAAATTGAAATATATGACACTTATTCACTTTACATGTAGGAGTGTGGTCCCTCACAATAGTCACTTGTTGGTCATGGGAAATAATGTCAATAAATAATATAGCCCATGGTATACCAAACAATATGGAATATATTTCCAAAGCAAGAATAAGTTGAAATAATACTTGTACCTCTTTAAGATCCACCTTAAGAGGTAAAATAAAACAACGACGCAATGATAAAGATGATACTTTAAACAACCTAAGATTCTAAGCTCATCATGAAGGAAGTCGGTGCTCTTGATAAGATGATCACATAAACTCTTCATCAAGATACACCAAGAATCAATATTATTCTCATCTAGTCAAAACCATCTCAAAATATAGACAAGTCAATAAATCAACCAAACTCGCTCCATAGTATATATTAGGAAAAACATTTCATCTAAACCACACCATCAAATCAGGAGTCTACATAATCTCTACTAGGTGATGAGCTCAATCATTGGCTAGTTTTCCTTTTACTTTTTCTATACTTTAATCATTTCTCCTACTGAGTTTCAAAGACGTTACCAAGACCTTACATACCTTTTATACGCCTTTTATACACTTTTAAGCAGTTTTAAGTATGTGGAAATGGAAATATGTTATGTTGATATATGCCTATATAAATGCATGAATGTCTATGTAATTTAGTATGATTCTATGTTCACTTTATGATTGTTAATAATGTGGATGCCTTAGGAATGAGACTAACAACTTGTATCAAGAAGGAATTTTAACCCACAATAACAGGTTTTCTAGTCTATAGCATAAGGACTACAAATGGTTGCAGAGAAGAAGTCAAATAGCCAAGGTGTGACACATTCATAAGGAAGTAAAGGTGATCATTTATTGATCAGTTGTGAGTCACTGCTTAACACTCTTTCTCATTGAATAAGATAGATAGGAAAAGGATTCTACTCTCAACATGATTGATTCATGACACGACTATTCTTAGGAACACATCTTTTTTATAACAGTTAAACCATTAGACGTAGAATTCTAAATTGGCTTCTCTACTCCTGCTTTATAGTTATTGTTTTATGTAAGAATTATAAATTGGTTTCTCTACTGCTTTATAGTTATTATTTTATGCTTCAAACTAAGTCCTCTTCCTATTTTTAAGGGAGACTGGATGGTTGCTTTATGAGTTTGTTTTCAATCTGTGAATAATAGAACTCCTCATAGATCCTATATAGTGGGATCTTTTTTTGCGGAGGAATTCTAGTTTCTAGTTGATAAGTTGATCATTGCTAGTTAGTTGCAATAGTAGAATATGTGTTATTGAATAAGAGATATTCAACAAATTCTTATTTGATTGTATGTAAGAATTCAATGTGAAGATGCAATAAATGGAATTTTTTGATATTATGATTTTTTGAGTAAGTGAGTGTTTGAAAACTTATATGGAAGCAACAACTCAAGCAAGGGCCAATTGAGGTCTTCTATTCCACTTCATTTTCTATTGTTAGATTAAATAATGTATTTTTGAATTTAGTTAGGAGTTTCTAGTTATATGCATGTGTTATAATTCGTGTATGTCATTTTATAGTTTTGAATTGAATTCTATAGCTTCATATTGGTTTCATACCCTAGAGGAATTAGCTAGGTTAGGAAACTACAATTTTTAATAGTTAACAGTTATAATATTGAGCATTAGGTACCCATAGCATAAGGTAATAATTTATATTCATTTCCCTTATTTTGTGAACAAGAAATTCATTTCACTTTCCATATTTTATTGTCTTTTGTGCATGTGCATTTGCCTATACTCCATTGATATAGGATGTGTCTATGATCTATGAATGCATATATTGTGTTAGCATTATCTAAAGTTTATGAGTCTCTAGTTGATAATTAAATGCAACCTCTTATGGAAGATGGACTATTCAGTTAAGGATTTCTCAAGTCCTTTGAGTTGTGTGTATACCTAGTAGCACTAAGTTAATTAGACATTATAGAGGATCTATGTTTTTGGTGCCATTGTCAGGGATGGTGCTAAGTTTAGGATTCTCCTGCGTATTTTCATTTCCTTTCAAGATTTTATAATTTAGTAATTTTATTTTTAGTGAAATAGGTTAAATAAGTATTTTAACCATCAACAACAACATAGGTTACTAAAAATGTGCAAGAACCTTTGATTTAAAGAGTCACAACCATTACATGTGAAGGTGGGGAGACAATTTGGAAAGATTTCTCCCCTCAATATATAAAGCATTAGAAAATACTAGTGAACAAAGTGAGTAGAAAAAGGAAACCCTGAAGAAGAATCTTTCCTTACACCTTACATACACCAACCATAGAGGAGACTTCCCAAATATATATAGGCATCATGGCTGATGCAACAAGAGAAGATCCACTAGAGCATGTAACATTTGAATTCCCTATAACCAACCAAGAAAGGGTAGTTGTTCTAAAGAACATACCTCCTTCAACACTCCCTATCTTCTATGGACTAGTCATAGAGGATCCATACACCTTTATTTTCGAGTTTGATGTGCTATGTCAAATCTATGACTAAAAAACAAATGCACATTGACTCAATTTTTTCCAATCCACATTAAAATATGTTGCTCTATGTTGGTTCATGGGGTTGGGAAGAGATGTTGTTCCTAATTAGAATACAATGATGACAAAGTTCATGGAAAAATATCAAGATTACTATAGAGGTATAGATAGAAAGAGGGATGACATCTTTAGGATGTCATAGAAAGCAGATGAATCTTTGGAAGATTATGTTGAGGGGTTCCACTTCTGTCTCAATAAATCTCATAAAAATAAACTTTCCAATGAATCCTTGAAATTGGTGTTTTTAAGGGGAGTTCATGAAGATTGTATGGACACCCTAAATCTCATTGGAGTAGGTGACATCTTGCACTTACTATTTGATGAGATTTGTGAAATATGTAGAAATTATTCTAGGTCATTCCTCAAGAAGACCAGGGGAGACAAGACTTCTCTCAACAAATCATCCACTGGAGTCTCAAGGGTAAAGCTGAGAAATATTCTATCAAACATGAAGGAGAACATCATTAGACACTTGGATACACAAATGGATACCATCTATATCAAGAAGAAGTAAGAAGTGGAGGCAACCCTCACAAATTTTTTTCCACACTATCACCAAAAGAAGATCAATTACAAGTACAAAATGTTGGCCAATATTTCTGCACACAAGCAAGGGAAGTCAAAGTTTCATGACCTAGAAGATGAAGAAGGTCAAATTTTTTACATTGCTCAAAAAAATCCATGGAAACCAAGACAAAGTATGCCACAAGATCCCTTGACCTATAATATGTCATTTCAACATAGTAATTCAAATTTCCCAAATCGAAACCATCAACCTTGGACAAATGTACAAAATAAATAATGGCCAATGCCCCAAGCCTCTAATTGGACACAACAACAACATGGAATATGGCCACCATAGAATTACCAAGGAAAAAATTATAATTCTTAGTGGATACCCCAGTAAAACTAATGGTCACCCTAATGACAAAGAAGTCAACAATGGAAAAATCAAAACCCAAATTACCAACAACCATAATGCTAAATCCAACCATAGTTGCACCAACACCACCAAAATCACCTCAACTACAAGCACAACCTGTACCTAACCCAAATAATAAGCCTATCCAATAGGCTTATGCTAATGAAACCATCTAATACCCTACTTATGGGGTTGAGGTGAGTGATGTCCACCTCAAATCAAGGAAAATGCTAGTTGGGCCTTCATCTCCTCACATCATAGAATTTACTGATGAGGAAATCCTAGTAGAAACTATGAATAAACAACCTAGGGTACCTAAATTAGATCAAGTCAAACAAAAAAAAATAAGTCCAAAATCTTCATTCCCTAAGAGAATAATAATACAAAACATCATTCACAATTTGAATTCGATCTATTGTGACAACTCAAATATGTTTGCATTAAGATACCCCTCATTCAGGAAATAAAGGAAGTGCCCATTTATAACCAAAAAATGAGAGTTATACCTCAAAAATCTAGGTAGGAAATGTAAGGATCCTTAGACTGTGCATTTTTAAGGACAACTTGTAGATATTATGTTAGGAAACATAGTTGTCCCCAAGTATGTAGACCCTAGGAGCCCTGTTGTCGATGTCAAAATCAATGAAACTCATCAATAATGCCTTAATTGATCTTGGAGCAACCATTAATGTGATGAAAAAGGACATCATGAAGCTATTATAATTAATGGAGCTTAGACCTACACCTACTATGTTACAGTTAGCAGATAGGTCTACAGTAAAACCTGAGGGAATCATAGAAGAATTGGTTATAATATTAGATTTATGGGAATACCCTACAAAATTTATGGTGTTATAGCCTAAAGATAATCTTGAAAGATATCCCCTCATCTTAGGGAGACCTTGTTTGGCTACTGTAGATACCTTCATAGGTTACAAGTTTGGTAACATGATCATTTCCAATGTAACCGAGAAACTATTCCTTTATCCACCTACCCAACCATATGCAAACATGAAGCAAATTGAATGGCTTGTCCTAGACGAGGATGATCGATACTCACTATAATAATTAATGACTATTGAATGTAGTCCTATGTTATAAATCCAATATAAAGATAAACTGCTTGTAAACATCATGCATAAGAACTATGGCAGGGACCCACAACAATATGACTGTTTAACATGTTTACAAGACCCACTGTAGAATATAATCCCTACCAATAAATTTGAGTCCATCTCTCAAATTTTCCATTCCTTATTGCCACATAAATACAATCCTAACATAGTAGGCCTTGATATTACATCTATTAAAACATCAACCCTAAATGTTGAGATTACATCAAGTAAAACATTAAAAATCTAAATAGTTAATTGGCTATTGCACAACAGTCCTCATTGTTGAAAGTGATCCAAGCACACACAAAATAATTTGCATGGGATTACTATGATATGAAAGGGATAGACCCAAACCTATGTAGGCATAGGATTTAATCAAATATGGCTACAAACCGGTTAGGCAACCTCAAAGAATAACAAATCTAGCTATCTATGATATAGTAAATTCATCTATCTAATATTTGATAGTCAGTGGGTGTCTCCATTAGTCAGTGGGTGTATCCATTAGTAATTATACCTAAGAAGGGAGGGAAATAGAGAGTGTGTGTTTACTACCATGAGTTGAATGCAACAACTAGAAAAGACCACTTTCACCTTTCATTCATTGATCAAGTACAGTAGGGAAATAATAATTTTCCTTCTTCAATGGGTTCAATGTCTACAATTAGATTAAGAAAGACCAAGAAGACCAAGAAAAAACAACCTTTACATGCCCTTGAGGTGAATATGCTTACTTTGTCTTGACATTTGGGCTATGCAACACACCTACCACTTTCCAAAGGGTAGTATTGAGAATATTCACAAACTTTTCTCATGATTTCATAGAAGTTTACATGGATGAATTTACAACCTATGGGAATGCTTTTGAGGAATCACTTGCTAACTTGGAAAAAGGAATTATAGAGATACCAAGATAACCATTTGTCCCTAAGTCATGAGAAATGCTTCATGATGATGATTGAAGGAGTACTCTTGGGACACTTTGTGTCTAACAAAGGAATCCAAGTAGACCCCAATAAAATTGAGCTAATATCTACACTACCTATAACTCAGAAATAAAAATATGTTAGAAGCTTTCTAGGCCATGTTGGGTTACAGGAGATTTATACAAGATTTTAGTAAAATTACAACACCACTGTTTGTCTTATTATTTAAAGATGTAGAATTTGAATTGATACCTTATTGTCAACATTCCTTCGAGGAACTTAAAATGACACTTACCAAGAATCTAGTCTTGAGAGGGACAAATAAGACATTTCTTTTTCATATCCACATTGATGCTTCAGATTTTGCAATTGGAGTTGTGTTAGGATAGAAAGAAGTAAATCTTGAGTATGCCATTTATTATATCAGCAAGAACCTACAAGTGGAAAAAATCAATTACACAATAACCAAAAAGGAGATGTTAGCACTGGTCTATGCAATAAATAAATTTAGGCACTACATCACAGGGTATTCTATATTCATTCACACATAACATACAACTATGAGGTACTTGATGAACAAACTAGTAGTTGGAGGCGGAATTGTGAGATGGTTGGTGTTACTACAAGAGTTTTATATTACAATAGTAGATAAACTAGGGAAGGTTAATGTAGTAGTAGAATTTCTCTTCAGAATACCAAAAAAATTAGATGTGGATATTGTAGATGATTTATTTCTAGATGAGCACTTATTTTCCCTTTCTTTATATACACCTTGGTATGCAGACATAGCCAATTATCTAGTTGCAAGGAAACCACCATCCCTTTTCTCACCAAGGGAGAAAATACATTTAGTTCAAAAGACTTTTACTTATTCATGGATACTTGGGTATTATTTTTACATGGGGCCTAATAATATAGTGGGGAGGTGCATCATATAAGATGAATTTTATGAAATTCTCAAGGAAAGTCATGATGAATATTGTGGAGGGTATTTTGAAACAAAGAGGACAACTCTTAAAATCTTGAATACTGGCTATTATTGGTGAACACTTCATAAAGATGTAGTCAAATATACAAGGAGTTGTGATAGATGTCAGAGGATGGGATGACCTACAAAAACAAATGAAATTCCATTATAGGAACAACTAGTTATAGCACCATTTGATAAATGGAGGCTAGATTTTATTGGTCCTATATCTCCAACATCCAATAACAAGGAGTATATATTAGTTTGTATTGATTATCTAACAAAATGGCTAGAAGTAAAATCCTTGCAATTTGAAAGGGATGTAAATGTAGCTAAGTTCCTATATGAAGAAATCTTTACAAGATATGATGTCCCAAGAGAAATTGTGACAAACCAAGGTCCACAATTCACCTCAGATATGATCACCAAGTTAATGCAGGAATATGAGATCAGGCATAGGAAGTCAACACCTTATCACCCTCAAGAAAATGGTCAAGTTGAAGTGAATAATATGGAAATAGAAATTATTCTGACAAAAACAGTGTAAATACATAGTAAGGATTGGGAAACTAGGTTACCTAAAGTAGTTTGGGCTTACAGGATAACCTGGAAAACAAGTTTCACACCATATGAGTTGGTGTATAGTAAAAAGGAAATCCTTCCAATAGAATTTGAATATAAAACTTTGAGAACATTGAAATTGGGAATAGATTTATTTGAAGCACAAAAAGAGAGGTTGCATAACCTCAATGCTCTAGATGAGTTACGTATGAAATCCATTCACCACACTGAGATTGTGCAGAAGCAAAGAATGAAGTGGTATGACCCGTTTATAAAGAAAAATTAGTTTGAAGCCAATGACTAGGCAATACTTTATGATTCAAGGTATAAGTATTACAAAGGAAAACTAAAAACCAAATGGCTTGGACCATATGAAATACAAATGGTTTTTCCAAATGGATCAGTTAAGTTATAGACTATTGATGATGTAAGGTTTTCATTGTTAATTAATGGTCAACAGTTGAAAATCTATAAGAGGATAATGCAAAATGATGATTTCCTATTGTCCTTACAACATCAATTTGAACAAGAAATCCAAACTTCATTAATGATAACAAGTAGTTCATCATAAATATCAACAAACGAGCTACACAACTCACCTCCTGTTATTTCACAGGTATAATATTTGCCACATAAATAATGTGCACACACATGCACAAGTGAAACTCAAAATTCTTCACTTTTTGATGGACATCGGTGCTTATGGGACCTCTAGCAACATGCCTCGAGGAAAAATATTTAGAAGGGACCTATTTCATTCATCAACCCATAGCACTTTTAGATCCATCCTTTTAGTCATGCCTTTAACATCCATCATTCACTTTCATTATATGTAGCTTCACTTTTCCATCACCTCTAGCAATCAAATCACCTTTTTTGCATCATCCAAACCATGCATTGAATTTCACCTTTCTCATCACATACTTTGTGTAGCCTTTCATTAATCACTTCAAATTCATTTGCCATGTGTTCAATTCATGCTAAATTACACTTCACACCATGACTACCCACAATTCATAGCCATCACTTCATATCATTTCAAATCATGTTGTATGGTGACATTCAACAATTTCACACATTCCATACTTCATCTCACAACATTTCAACATATACTCTTTTTATTAATTGTCATAACTAACAATAAAGCTTACTAATTGTATATATATTTATCATTTGTGCATGCATTTCAACTTCACATTTACATTTCCACTACTTATTAATTATCCCTCTGCCATTCTGTACTTGCTAATTGAGGAGACTTAACACCTTTAGTTGGGGGGAGGGGTATTCAAAGGCCATAATCTTTAGTTATTTCCAATTTTTTTCCATTTTATTTTCTTCCATTCTCAAGAGGAAACAAAGAGTTTAGAAGAGAGAAGAGGTGTCTAGTGCAAAATTGGATAACATAGTAGAATTGGGTGATACAACAAAACAAAGCAGAATAGAGCTAGTGAAAGTGACTAAGGTTGAGGCATTACAATGGGAGGTGACATAGTTAGGAGAGAACCTAGAGCCCATAATTTTTTGTTGGAGGATAGACAATGTGTGTCTATCTTCTAGTAGGAAGGCTAGTTGAATTACTTCCTCAAACACAAAATTTAATGAAGTTATGACCAAGAAGTTTTCTAGTACCTTAGAGAATGACAAGGAAATTGTCAAGGGATTAAGAGTGGATGCATTAGAAGATGCAATTGTAGAAGTATTAGGGCTTCCAAGGAGTAGATAAGAGTTTCCAATAAGGGAAGATTCCATCACAACAAAAAATGAGTTATCCTTGTTGGGTGAGAATTTGGACTCCTCTCAAGGTACAAAATGTTTATCCTTACCCTAGCTTTAGGCCTCTATAGCTTCACATATTGTTAAGTATTTAATTTGTGATGGGAGGGAATCACTATTATACACAATGCATTTTAAGTTGCTTATTCATTTATGCCATCAGAGGCAAGTAAATGTTCCAATTTTTCTTTATAATTTGTTGAAGAGAATATCCTTATAATACAAGAGGAAAATAAATCAATCAACTTTGTCACATTTTTTTCTAGTTACTTTACTAGTTAAGAGAAGCCTTAGGGTTCAATTTCTCAATATATGTTGGGAAGATTTTTTGAATTGTAACAACATCAACAACATTCTTCCAATGCATAATGAAGAAGAAAGGGGTTAGGGACATGAAGTAGAAGAACCTGTCATGGCTATAATTGAGAGAGAAATACCCTTTGGTTCCCTTGCTGCAACACTTACTCATAGCACAAAGGAACCCAAAGAACAAGGTCTGTATGAAACATAACATGTAGCCTCTACTGAGCAACCGACAACTAAAGAAGATCCAAAAACCCTAGCATCCATTAAGAGGCCATAAAAAGAAAATAAAAGAAAAAGTGGGGCTTCTATCTCTACACCTACAAAGGGGCGGAAGAGGCCCATACAATCAAGAAGGTGATCACATCGTCTAGGAAGAAGGGGACCATAAAAGGGAAAGATAAAAAGAAAAAATACTATGTTGTGATGATTGAAACATACACAAATTCAAAGGGAAATGTCCTTGGTGACGATACAAAACCACCAATTGTACAATCTTTGTATTTTACTAGTACTTTTGAATCTAATTTAGAAGACATTTTTTTTGCTAAAAAGAAGAGATCTCCAAAGAGCCCTATCTCACAAGAGTGTATGTATATAGAGGAGGTAGGAGAAGAACAATTTTTAGAGAAGAATTATTATTATTTTTAGAAGAAAGAAACACAATTAAAGAACTGCAAGAATATTTGCAGAGAATTAAATAGTGAGAAGACCTACTAAAAACATACCAACAAAAGGATTGTGAGAGAGATGCAAAGATTAGGGAGTTGGAAGAAAAACTCCACAAATTTGAGCATGCATCAAAACTAGAAGTTTTGGCACAACTTTCCATGGTTAAAACAAATGGATAAGATCCAATTACTCAAAGCTTAATTGGACCTATAAATATTCCCATTGTACCTACTATTGTATCATTAGGCATAGAGTTGCGGAAGAAAACACAAGAATTTTCCCAAAAAGAAAAAGATTGGGAAAAGGAGAAAACTAAAATGATATCTACACATGCCATGAAAGTTGAAAATAAATAAATAGAGGTAAAGAGATTAAAAGTGGGAATTGAGGAACTGACAGACAAGACAATACAATTGATGAAATATAGACCATCTGTTAGGGTGTATACCTTGTTTTTGTAAGAATTTTTTTTATGTTTTCTTTTTAGTCAGATAATTAATGATCTACCTATTGCCATGAATATGAAATTTTTGTTCTTAGACACTTTCCAAAAGTCTACACTAGAAATGCAAGACCAATTGTGTGAATTTTACTTGCACAATTTGGTTCTTTAAATGAAACTACATGGAACCCATTGATATTTGTGGGAGATCTTCAAATGAAAGCTCTAGCTTCTTATGTTAGAAATTAGAATCAAAGGGGGAAGCTTCTACATGAATATCATGAGAGAGAAATAAATATCTCCCTCTATAGCTAAGAAAGGAGGAAGCAAACCCAAATGCGGTGATAGACTAATGGTTGGATCTCTTAGAGTACAAGGGAGTTGAAACAATGATAATGAACTGCAAAGAAAAGGATTACAAAAGAATGAAGAGACACTTGGATTTTCTCAAGGAAGATGGGGGGAAATCATACAAGAATTGAAGAAGAAGGAACCGTATTCCATTTACAACTATATGGAAGCAACTGGTAGGTCACATAAATACATTTCAATTGCCTACATAAATAGAGTTGCTTGGTTCTCACTCACCTTCCATCCTCTTATCCTCCTATTCCCCATGCCACATTGGATAGGGAGGAAGTGAGAGGAAGAAGCAGTAGCATAAGAAAAAATATTGGAAAATCTCTTAGATAAAAAAGGTTACTACTTGAAGTAGGGAAAAGGAGTGGATTGTGTGGTGGATTTTAGAGAATTGGCCTTGTAATACAACCTTCAACCTTAAAGTTGCTTGAGGACAAGAAATAGCTTTAGTTGGGGGGAAATGATAGGCCAACCATTGGCTAGTTTTACTTTTACTATTTTATACTTTAATCAATTCTCTTGCTAAGTTTCAAAGACACTACCAAGACCTTACATACCTTTTATACATTTTAAAGAAATTTTAAATATGCGGAAATGGAAATATGTTATGTTGATATATGTATGTATGAATGCACAAATGTCTATGGAATTCAGTATGATTCTATGTTTAATTTATGACCGTTAATAATGTGGATGCCATAGGAATGACTAGACTAACACATTGCAACAAGTAGGACTATTAACCAACATCAACAAGTTTTTTAGCTCATAGCATAAGGACTACAGATGGTTGTAGAGAAGAAGTCAAATGGCCAATGTGTTGCACTTTTAGAAGGAAGCGAATTTAATCATTTATTGATCAATCATGAGTCACTACTTAACACTCTTTCTCACTGAATAAGATAGCAATGAGAAGGATTCTACTCTCACTAGGACTGATTCATGACACGACTGTTCTCAGGAACAAGCCTAAATATTATAGAAGTTAAACCATTGGGTATAAAATTCTAAATTGATTTCTCTAATCCTGCTTTATAGTTATTGTTTTCTATTTTAGACTAAGTCCTATTCCTATCTTTGAGGGAGAGTGGATGGTTTCTTTATGAGTTTGTTTTTAGTTTGTGAATAATAAAACTCCTCACAAAACCTATATAGCGAGATCTTCTATCGAGGAGGAAGTCTAGTTGCTAGTTGATAAATTGATTGTTGCTATTTAGTTGTTTATCTATTACTCAGTAGTTGCACAATAGAATATGTGTTATTGAATAAGATATCTTCAACATATTCATGTTGGATTGTATGTAAGAATTCAGTGTTAAAATGCAATAAAGGGAATTATTTTGATATCATGATTTGTTGAGTGAGTGAGTGAGTGATTGATAAAATTTATGGAAGCAACAATTCAAGCAAGGGCCACTTGAGGTACTACTAATCCACTTCATTTTCTATTATTAGATTAAATAATGTATTGTAAAATTTAGTTAGTAGTTTCCAGATATATGCATGTGTTATCATTCATGTATGCCATTCTATAGTTTTGAATTGAATTCTATAGCTTCATGTTGGTTTCATACTCTAGAGGAATTAGCTAGATTAGGACACTATAATTCTTAAAAATTAATAGTTGCAATATTAAGCATTAGGTGCTTGTAGTATAAGGTAAAAAATTATATTGATTTCTCATATTTTGTGAATTGTCAATTCATTTCACTTTCCATATTTTACTATATTTTGTACATGTGGGTGATCCCACAATATTGGTTTACAATTTTTGGGAGATCTTGATTTTTGCTGAAATCACATATTTTTAGAAAATATAAAGATTTGAGCCTTGAAAAGTTTCATTTAAAGGACTCCAATTAAAGAGGGTTTGATCGAACCACCTTAGATCAAACCCCCTTGGATAGAACCCTGCTAGTTTTAAACCATACCTATAATGGAGTCTCCTTTACACCTATCAAAATGCTGATAAAAAACCACTTTTGATTTACCTTTTGGGGGATCAAATGAATTCATTTAAAATTTATTTTTAGTAAGTATGTATTCCTTATTATAAGCTTCCCAAAAAGTATAATTTTAAATAAATTTAATTTAATTATTATATTTATGTTTTATTTCTTGTGAATGTAGGTTTTCCCAAAATCAAGCTCTCTTCGCACATGTGAAAAAATAGAAAATTATCAAAAAAATAGTTTGAAAATATCAATGCACTAGATATTGAAGTCCTTGATCCAACAAAAAATTTGAATTTTGATACATACAAAAAAGTTATGTTGTATACAGTCGCCTATGTCTAAATTGTAATTGGTTTGACTTTGAAACTTGATTAAGGAAAAAATATTCAATAAAACACTATGAAAACAAATGAAAGCATTAGACATCGTAGTCAAAAATCTAAATTTGAAAAAAAAAGAATTTTATCCTTCATGGAAACAAAATTATGTTGTATACGGTGAGCATCACTCCTTAAAAATGGTGTTTACTAAAAAAACTATTTTTTGAAGGAGATGGAAAAAGAAGTGCAATCTAATTCAAATTTTTTTGAAAAATATATATTTAGAATCTATAGACAAAATGTCACAAATCACTAGTTTTCATCATCTTCAAATTCCTCATGGTTTCGCTGCTATAGGTGCTTGAAAGTGAAGATTTAGTTAGAAAAAATTAGTTCACTATCTAGTTTGGCCAAAAATTGTAAACCACTATTGTGGGATCACCCATGTGCATTTTCCTATACTCCATTGATGTAGGATGTGTCTAGGATCTATGAATGTATATATTGTGCCAACACTATCTAAAGTTTATGAGTCCTTGGTTGATAATTAAATGTAGAGTCTTGTGGAAGATGAACTATTCAATTAAGAATTCTTAAGTTTTTTGAGTTGTGTGTATCCCTAGCAGTACCATGTTAATTAGACATTAAAGAGGCCCTACACTAGGATCTAACTCATTGGATAAGATTAAAGACTAAAATAATTGAGAATTTAATCAATAACTCAAATAAAAAAAATTCCATTTTACTTGTGTAATTAATCATTTGTAGAAAATATGGACAATATTAGTAAAAAAAATGTATTAACCAAAAAGACATATAGGAACAATGTTATATGTGGGTAAAAGTATAATATATGTATAATAATTCCATATAGGCTTACAAAAAATTCATATAGGTGTATAATGTCACATATCTATAATACACAAATATATGTAGCAAACTATCGTATAGGCATACAAAAAAGGACCCTAATGTAGTTACTTCCCTCTAGGGGAAGGGATGAGATCATGAGTTTCCTTTGATTTCCGAATGTATGGAGAGGCATATGATGATGGTTGCTTTCTAACCTGTTAGAGTAATCACACTTTAGCTAATAATTAATTAATCTTTAATTTGATTATTATTCTAATGTATTTAAGCTAAAATTAGGAGTGCTTTTATTCTTTTATTAGTTGAGCTATCATTATATCATTTTGTCTCATTACATGAGATGTTGATACTTTTCATAATCTAATCATGTTATCATTTAGGGTTGCTTTTATAAACCAATCACCCTCTTTGTATTATCTCATTGGAAATTCATGGAAGCTTTTCATTCTACAAGTTTTTCTTGTTGAGGAATAAAAAATATTTGTTTTGCAAATCTCTTACATGGAAGGTGTCTTTATTTGTTGTTTGATCTTGTCTCTCGTGTTTATTCATAATTCTAACATGGTATTAGAGCATGGATTCAACAAACCCCTTCTCAATTTTGATTTTTTTTCTCAACTAGCGTTATAGGAGAAAATAAAAAATATTCTTTATTTTTTGCTTTTGGTTTTTAAAGGAAAAAAAATCAGCCACCCCAGGGTCATATGGGTGACCAGTGCCTAGCCCCTGGGGGGCTAAACAATTTTTTCTTTTTTTTTGCAATTTTAGCAAGATTGGGAATATCATGTTAACTTTTTGCTTAGTTATCAAAAATGGGCATTGAACAAGATATCATCATGGAAAGTTGGTTATGAGAACTATCCAATAGTGTTGATTTTTTTCTCAGATTTTGTTGCTAGTACATTCTACAACTTATCAAAGTCAAATGTATTATTTTCACTCTCGAGCTCATAAATTTTGACTCGTTTCTCCATTTTTGCAATTTTTGTGACATTGGGAGGTCTTTCAGAGCTCTTCACAACTATTTATGCAATTTTTCTAAACCTTTCTCTAGGTACATTTTATTCAGTTTTTTGTGTTTTCTCATTCTAGTGAACTACTTGGATGTTTTAATTCTTGGAAACTTTTTATTTACACGGGATGACTTGTTTTAGGCTATTCTACTTGTATTTATAGAATTTTGTTTTATTTGGGAATTTTGAGCATATTATGCATGTAATTTCTCTTTTGTAGATGTACTAAGACAAAGTGTCATTCCAGTGTATAATTTTTGGGGAATTTTCACATCCTATTGTGCCTTTTATACTCGCACTATGATATAAAGTGTCATGGGTGGGTTATGAGTGCCTCTTTTTTCATCACACCTTTTTCAAGTGAGTGTTCCTTCCACAACAATATTGAATCCTTGTGATTCATGCCTCATACGTCTGTGTCCTAGTTTGCACACCCTTTTATTTACACACACTCTTTTATGCACATTCATATATTATTTGTTCTCCTCCATACACTTCTTGATGATACATAGTTTTAGTGTACTTATCTTGGCTCTCCCTTTCCACATTATGGGGAGGTTTCTACTGTTGGTGCTAATGCTTCCTTGGTTTCAGTTTTGGTGTGATCTATGTATCTAGTTCTTGTTATTATGTGATAGATGAATGCAATGATTGGTTACCTATGCATTTTAGTGAGATGGAGCATTTACCATATGGAAATTCTTGGATTCCTATTTTTGGAGGTGACATTCTATTTTCACTTAATCAGTGTTCTTAAAACTATTGGTACCTATGCCATTTATATCTTTGAGTTCTAGATGTTTTCCATCTAATTCGAGTAGTGTCATTGGGGGCACTCATGTAGATTATTATCTTTTTGATCCTTATCATCATTTGTTTCAGAGGAGATTATTCATTTCAACAATATATCAGTCATCTTTCAATAGTTGTTTAAAGCTTCTTCATGCTTCAAAAATGTTCTTCATGTTCCTCTTTTTTGGGATATTGTTATGATTGGAAGCTTTTTATTCCTTCACATTAGTTTGAAGGCTTTTTCAGTCCTCCATTCACAATTCTCTTTTTTGGAGAGTGTTGATGGTGCCAAGTTGACCCACAACATGTAGTTAAGATAAAAGTGAAATATCTCACCTCTCCTGAAAAAGACAATCAACAATCAAACTAATCACCTCCCAAGGTCTTTGATGTTGGTTCACAACATTGTTGTTTCACAAAGTGGTCAATATGGTTGTAATGTTCAAGGGGCCTACTGGTTTTGAGCTTCTGGATTGTTATAAGATCAAACATATATTTAAACATATATTTAAACTTACTTTAACCGATGGTTTTAAATAAACATAAAAAGATAGATTAAAGCTTTTAAATTGATGAGAATGTTGATTCATCCAACTAATCAGACTTGTTGCCTTCCAAGAAATTCTTAAACTAAAACTGCAAAATAAAATTAACTTGTAATTAATACATAGTTTCATTCATTCACAGTGCAAACTTCAATAGTAGATTGCAAATCATCATTTAAACAAAACATAAGATAAAATTTCATTCCTTGAAAGCTTTCCAAATCAAATAATTAACCCAAGATAAATACCATTCTGGAGCACAATATGAAGTAGATTTAAATCTGGTTGCTTCTACTGTTGGTGAAACAGATAAACAACATTTACAAATTTGGCAAGATCACCAGTGTACAGAAAACCCATGTCTTCGAATTATCTCCATCTATACTAAGAAAATCTGGAAGGTACATCACCTCCTCTTCCTATTGAACTAAAAACACCTAACTTCCTGCAAAACCCTAGCTTGCTAACCTTTCTTAACCCTAACTTGTCTAATAATAATCAAAAGGAAGAAGATAAAGAAGAAAAAGATCTCGATCCCCCTCTTTTTTTTACAGAGGAAAAAGTGCCATATTTATACACGTGCATCAAAAATGCGTCAGCCTCCATTTAGGGTTTACAATAAGTCGGTCATAGAAGGGTTTGGAAAAAAGTCAATCATGCATTAAATGCATGCACTCTGTTCATGTCGGTGAAAGATTGCTCTCAGGCATGGTTTTCAGATCTTTTACAACCATCATCATTAACTCGCAGCTCGCAGCCTCTGCATCTTCCATTAAGACTTCACGCGTTTCATCCTCGACCTCAAAAACTGCTCCCATAGAGCTGCTTTGAATGTTCTAGGGGTATTGTCGTTCACGTCCACCTACTCTTGCCAGTGAACGTACCGTCCGTCATTAAGACTCGCGACCTCCTCCCTTTACACTTTCCTCTTAGCCTAGAACCTTTGCGGGTTGATTTCCTTGAGAAACAACATCAAATGTTCTTGAAATTATTTAACCCTACAAAACAATGCCTTTATTAGTCCTCTAAAGCATAGAAAATATCATCATTCATCCTACCTTTCATATATCTTTCATTCAATTATACTTAACAAAAAGAGACTCAACTCTGGCAGAGGTAGAACCAAATCTGAACCAGAAACATACTTACCTTTAATACCAGTGGGAGCAGAGCCAAAAATGAAACTAGAACCAGGACAAGAGTCAAAATGGGAACAAAACATGGAAATAACCAACATTTCCAAGTTCAACCCACATTCCGGCTCTGCGTCCGCAAAAAGAAAAGTAACTAGGGACCACAATAGGGCGGGGGTAGAGTCAGAACAGGATGAGGAAACTGAATTTGGTAACAACTCCATATCCCAAATCCTTCCTGAACCCAGCCCCGCAAAAGAGAGCAAACACAAGGAACAAACACAAAAACAAACACAAGCAGGATCAGAGCAAAAACCGATCCTGGGTGAACCACAACAGGGGTGGGAACGGAACCAAATCTGACACTGAAAATTTTCAAAGTTTCAGGTTCAAATTCCATCCCGACCCTGCTTTCGACAACACACAAAGAAACGACAAAAAAAAGGACAAAAAAGGAAAAAGGAAGGGAAGAAAACACCCCATGACCAAACGATCAGAACAAAAGGAAAAACAAACAAACGAGTTTGGCAGAACCAAGACCGGAACAAAACTGAAACCTGGAACTTCAGAAAAGTTCCAGAGTTTGGTTTTGGTTTGCATCCCGCTTCCACCAAAACAAACAAAGAACTGGCGGAATCAGAACCGGGAACAAAATGAAAACCAGAACTTGGAAGAAATTCCAAAGTTCTATTTCAGTCTCGGTTCCTCGTCCACCAGAACAAAGGGCGACAAACAAACAAAACAAAGGAAACCGACATAACCAAAATCAGAATGAAACCGAAACTTGGAACCTAGAAAATTTTTGGAGTTCGGTTTCGGTCCACGTTCTGCGTCCGCCAGAACAAAACAAAGTTTAAAATGGGGTGGTTATGCAAGGCATAACAGAGAGGAGTTTTTCTCATGAGGTTTTCTCATTTTCTCCAGTTGTGAGAGATTAGATTGTTTGTACATGGGTACCTCATTAGGCCTTGTTTTTTGGGACCTATCATACATTATTTTATTTGTATGCATTGGATTTTTAGGGTTTTTAGCTACTCCATAAGTTCATCTTAAGGGGGGTGTTAGAGTAATCATGCATTAGCTAATAATTAATTAATATTTAATTGATTATTAGTCTAATTCATTTTATGCACTTAAGCTAAACATAGGAGTGTTTTTATTATTTTATTAGTTGATCTATTATTAGATCATTCTATCTCATTGCATGTGATTTTGGAATTTGTCATGATCTAATCCCTTTATCATTTAGGGTTTCTATTATAAAGCATTCACCCTTCATTATATTATCTTAGAATATCTCCTTGAAGACTCTTGAGATTCAAGGGAACTTTTCATTTTGTAAGTTTTTATAGTTGAGGATATTGCATATTATTGTTTGCAACTCTCTTGTGTAGAATGTTCATTGTTGTTTGATCCTACATCTTGTTTTGTTCACAATTCTAACATGAAATCGTTGACTTGAACTCCTCTCAAAACTATTCGGGAGCTAGACACCTAATACAATAAAAAATATAAGCATTAATATATAAAAAATGAATTATAAAATAACATATAACAAAACAATCACTTACTACAAACTCATAATATCTTTAAACCACTTTTTTCCTCTCTTCATCCATAATAGGGACATGTTCATGATTTGGAGCTGTGAAGCCCTATGGAAACAATAAAGACAAAAAATAAAGTAAAAATGAACATCATTGAAACTTTTACTAATAAACATATAAAACAACAAATGATATGAAATTTACTAATCTGCCTCATTCTCATGTCAAAGGAATTAGAGATGATACTTCTATGAAAAAACCATGCTCCATCGTGGTATGAATACCATGAGGAGTATCGATTGATGTTATCATCTAAAAATGAAACAATATTATTAAATTACCAAAATCTACCCAATATTATTTTATAAAAGTTTAATGATTAAAATTTTTCAAGCTTATCTCAATGTAAGATGTGTGAACACTTTGACTAATAGGTATTGATATTAAAGGCCCAATATTAACCTTTCAAACATCCAATGTGCATTATAAGATTATCATTCATACAAGGTTAAAGTATTTGCATATACCATATTTAAATTATTTATTTACTAGTTACATACCTATGGACTTGACATCATCATGTAATCGGAAGCTAGAGGGCCACTAGACACAAGGTGAACACACTGAACCTAAAATTTAATTTTAATCAATCTATTAATTTAGTTGATCTTACATTTTAAATTGAAATATAATACATTTTATTTCACCTTGTTCAAACTTACCTATCTATCAATGCCAAATATTTTATTTAGTAGCTTATCAGTCAAGACAATATGATCTAATAAAGATGCATCTTACTATTGGGCATGTACATCTTGATCATCACCAGATACATACTCACAAAGAGACCTACATTTCTTAAATAAATTAAATGAACATCAAGACTTGGAAGACTCACCCGCATCACTCTATGCTAGAGGCTGGAGATAATGTGTTGTAAAAGGGTTTGAGTGAGTGAGCCAATAGATTATAGGGTCTCAACCTCAAAAAACCCCTTCACAATGGAAGGGATAGTGACATGCTCAATATTTGGCCTAGAAAGGGGTCTTAGTGCCTAGTTTTAGGAATGTTGAGCCCCTAGTTTATCCTATTTTGAACCCCCACCTCTACCCTAGAACTATAGCATGTCGAAGTAATTTGGATCTCGTCAAGGAAAACATCATAATAGAGTTTCCTCAAAAATTACTACAAGACCTCATTATTATTACATGGAAGATGTTCAAAAACCATCCACCGCCTATCCCAAAAATTATTCTTTATCCCATGGTGGTGACACCAATGACTAGGGAACCTCTTACAAGCACTATGTAGGGGTTCCTTTGTTTGTGGGTCATTCAACAATACACATAAGTCATATTTCAATATTTTTGTTTTAATTATTTGTGGAAAAACTTGTTAGAATAATATTGTCTTGATTCTACCTTCTTTCTCAAGACCAAGTGTGAATTTGGCCACTCATGGAATCTATGTGAGCAATGATAAATTCCAATGAAGTGGCGAGGATAGATTGATGGGAGGTTGTTGTTGATGGATCTCTCAACCTTTGAATTATTGTCTCAAGTTCTTTCTTGTGTCTCAGGAGGATGACAATGAATTGTAGGGGGTTTTTGTTGTGGTTATCATTCACTAAGGTTTTCATGAATTAGGGAATGAGGGTTTTCATCAATTGTGCATTATAGAGGTATATACACAACTCTATCATACACTATTACTTGAAAAACCATCTTTTGAAGCACCAAACCTCAAATCCTCTTGACTGAGGTAAACTACCAACACCATCAATACACCTTTATAATTGCAAGACCTAAAACATGACTGTAGAGAAACACAGAGCTAAGAAATTTCTCCCATACACCTCTGTAATACCCAAATACACACTAGTGAACACAAATTCCTCTATACGACAATGCAACACACCAACTCTTGAATATAACACCTCTAAAGACCTTCCATCAACATATCTAAATCACACAGATAGATCTTCAATTTAGAAGAAATTCGGAGAAAAAATAGAACACTAGAACACAACTCTATCACTTAGATCACCACTGCAACACATTATGTCCTCTTTTTATCAAATTTTCTAAAAAGCACTTGGAAACAAAGAACCAGAGACACATCCTCATTGTCTTCATTACTTATATAACCATAGATAAAATCTTATCAAAGAAAAAATCTCAACACAATTACAATCCCTCTAGTGTTACTTTACTAATGACAACAAAATGAAACTAATCAAAGCATCAACTACTCACACGTCTTGTAACAAAATAGACATAAATGACAACATCAACTACTCATACTTGCAACAATGTGGTCCTAAATAGGATAAATCAAGACCCAAATCTATCAGGACACATCTTCCATTGTTGGTGCAACCCCCCAAGCACACAACCCAAGCAAAGGAACATGCCTTATCAACCAGATATCCAAAAATACCCCAGAAATCCAACTCAAGACACAATGTGGCACCAAAGCGACCAATTAGCAACATCCAGATAACATAGGGATGTTCCTTGAACATAGAAAATTAATTCCATACACTTCTTTCATACTTTCATGTAATCAACAACCACCACTAATCAAATAGGTACATAAAACTCTATTAAGGAAACTCAAAATGCATAACTAGATGATATAAGATTTGTAGAACAACTTGCAGACCACTTCAGCATATGATATTGGAACTGATACATTACACATGCATTGTGAGAATATTCACCAAGCTGTAGGAGCACATACATTAATGCAAATAAATGTGGAGCATTTCTCAGATCAATCTAGACAACTAAAAACAATACCAACCTTTTGCAATTCACAAGAACCTCCTTGACAACTAAGGTGACCTGAAAAAATAGGGGTACAATGTACATAGAGCACTCACATTGAATACCAAATTACAAAGCCAAAATTGTAACAATGAAGGAATGCAAAGTATTTTCCTGAACCGAGTTCAAAGTAGCTTCTTAAACTAGAATCATTTCAGTAACTTGTGGAGACTAGAAATTCCTTTCAACGACACATATATTATAAGGAACATCAAGAGAGAGAATGAGACATACAATAGACCTTTAGCAATATCTCTCCAACATTATTCATGCTTCTAATCCTCATGTGAATATATCATTATGAAAACAACTTTGTTGATAGTAGTAATGCACTATATGAACATCAACAATAATATTACTTTGATAAGGTATGACATCCAACCATAAAATTCTTCAACTCTTCTCTTCTATGATAAGGTATGAAATCCAACAAATGTTATCCCAAATTGAATATATCAAAGACAATCAATTCCAAGGACTAACAACATGTAACTCAAGTTCAAACTTCAATTACAACTAACAAATAGTGTTGACAAGAGCTACCAACAATCTCCTTAGTGTAACCATCAATGTTGAAAAAAATGAAAACAACACAACCATCAATGTTGACATTAATGACAATAACTGCCAACAATCACAATATGGCATATTGTATTTATTGAATTTTGGAACCTCCAACCCTTGGGATATAGGGACATTCAGAATGTTCAAGGCCAAAGGACCACAACCGTAATAAGGTTGCAAAGTAGAATGAGAGGTGGTGTTGCTTAAGCTGGCTAATTGTGACTACATTTGTCCCATATTTTGCAATAGGGTATTTATAACAAGATTAGATATAGATAACGAGAGAGGAAAATTAGCCATGGTGACAAAGATTTGAGGTGTGGATTTAGGTGAAGGAGGAATGTTGTACCCCAAAGGAGTGTGAGATACATTAACTCCAATATTAATGGGGGGCACAAACACAATGTTAGTATCATCAACAAAATTCATGGAAGGTCTAAAAGGATTAATGTCCACCATATGCATAGAGGGTGTTGGAAAGAAGTTGAGTCCACTTTTTGGCTAGAAAGTGGAAGTGTTTTCCCTGATTTTGTAACCCCTGTCGTGCAAACCCCAAAGGACTAAACATTGCACACATTTTTATTTTTTTAATAATACAAAGTACACATATAATTATGAACCATCAAAACATAATTAAATTACACATTAGCATCATAATGTCAAGTCCTCTGGGGCACGCGAGGTCACATCGCATAAACAACTCATAACGAAAGATTACAGATAAAGTTAAAAACTTAACTAATCTAACATCCATCATAACCATTACAATATCCATTTTCAAAAGATAACATACATATATCCAAAAGCACAAGTATAGATACATCACATGATACTACCATAATAAATCTCATAAATCATAAATGGATACAAGGGTGCATTTACAATACATCTTTATTTAATACATTACACATTCTCAATAAATGAATACAATGAAACCTCCCATACATGTGGGATAAATACAAAGTACAGATAATGTCTGAAATACAAGATGAATATCTGGTACAAGCTCCATCTGAAGAATTTTGTGAAGAATAAACGTTGATGGGGAACCCAACGGGTGTGGAGCACATTCCACCCAACCATGTGGGTTTTAGAAAAAACCCACCCCCCGTGCTCATAGGTGACAAGGAAGCAATCACGACCATGAATGCCATAAGACTAACTCCAATATAGAATAACATAGTACAATAACTCCAAAAGCAACATCAAAGATAACATAGATCATAAATGTCGACAACCAAGATTCAATTCACAATAACTTAAGCCATATAACACATCATAAATAAATCAAAGGAAACAACCATAACCACTTGCAAAGTAAATCTAAGACAACAATCATATCATACTTCCAGAGGCAACCAAGAAAACAAAGCACAAGGGCAACAAGTGGAGAGTGTCATCACATAGCCTACATGGGTTATCCTGGCCTTTCCTCCATCATGAGGCGCTAGCCCCCATCTATGGTTATCCTGGCCCTTCCTCCTACTTGAGGCGTCGGCCCCATAGGGTGACTCATGCGGAGCCATTAACCTCTCCTATGGATGAGGTAACGAATTTTCCAACCAGGACCTTCTTAGTCTACCATTAGTCTACGATAGCCCTAATGGATAGACGAGGTATCCAAGATTATCTTATTATGTGTTTACCACCCATCCCCCTAAGTTCCATTATTAGGTTTTCACTTGTTAATCTAACTCTTATGTGGGTTATCCTGAGCCCTTCCTCCTATTTGAGGCGACGGCCCCCACGAATAGCCACTCTCCCTAAGACCCCAAACATAACAAAATCAAAGCAAGGGTTGTACCATAAAGAACAAGGCATTAACTCCCAACCAATGACATGCGAGGCATTACCCATCTCACTAAAATACATAATCAGAGTCTCAACAAAAACTCGTACAACCCTTTTAAAATCATGATACTAAAATCTTGCTACATCAAGAGCACATAAGACGAAGGTAAACATCCAACAATATAAAAATGCCTCTAAAATTCTAAGGATCACAACATCCATATACGGGCTTCTAAGCCAAACTGGGTTCCCACATTGATAACACTAAAACAATAAAATGACAATAAAGGGAAATAATCAAATCAATTTACTAGATTCCACAATTTGATTTAATTCATTCACAATTAACCAATGAGATTTATTTCCCAAATCAATAACCATAATAGCCATAGATTCAAATTTCTCAACATAAAACAATATATCATTATATTTATTATATATATATATATAAACAATATTCAACTTTATTCTAATTATTCTGTCAACAATTTTTTTTTTCAAAAAGACATTATGGACTGTGAATATAATCATGCTAATGCTAATATCAAAATTTAATATATATATATATAAATATACATATAAAAAAATAATAATAACAAATTTAAATATTGAAAAGGACTCCATTACAAGCGTTGTTGCAGTCCGTAGGACTGCGCACGATAGTCCATGTGACTGTTGTGGTAGCCCATAGACTAGCGCAGGGGAGAGGAGAGGGGTACTGCCTACGCCGTCCTTCCCTTTGCCCCTTAAAAATTGTTTTATATATATATATATATTTTATATATTTTATTTTATATTTTATTTAATATACAAAATACTATGGCATCCCTGCATGGGTTCGGCCAGAACAAAAATTCGATCTAACTAACATAATAGGTGTAATCATATGAATATGTTTATATATTTATTTATATTTATATATATATTTCGTATATATATATTAATATATATACATAAATATGTCAAACAAAATATAATTTTCTCTGTAATAAATCACTATACAATTTTCCGTGAATGAAAAATATATATATATCTTCTTCTTTTTCAAAATCTCCATAAATCAAAATTAAATGAAGTTTTCTAGTTTCATTCCCAACTTTACAACCAAAGCTCAATATTCATTGGTCCTTTTCATCTTTTCTTGATTTTTTTCTATTTAACAACACTTTTTGTTTTAATTTTGATTTTGCAAGTTTTACTTGCAATTCACACAATTTAATTTATTTATTTATTTTATTTCATAATTATCCTCAACATGCTCTTTTAATTAAATTATCAAAATACTAATTTTTAAATAATTTAATTTACACATTTCCATTTATTTATTTTTAATAAATTATATGGCTTTTAATAAAATACTTATATTTTAATACAAATTATTCCAACACTATTATCAACATTTATTAACCTCATTTAATTATTTAAATTACATCATACTAAACACCAATGTACAATAAATATCAAAAGTACACTCACACAAAACCATTATAATAACATGCAAAAATGACAAAGGTCAAAGACACACAATACCACTAAACAAGACAGTTTGACAAACATGGGATGAGGTGACTTCCTTGTCATCTCTGTTTCAACTTCATACCCGTTGGGTTAAATTGATGCTCACCCTGTCCTACCGAAGCAGGTGGAATCGAGACTCTGTTCCTGCAATTCCTGCATACAAACAAGGTTGTGTACAATATGTATATATATATATTCAAAACATCATATCGTGAGAAGGAATTACAGTGTAGCAGGGCACTTGTAAACGAGTGGTGCTACATTGTCCTCTCACCAAAACTATACTAACAATTACAACATTAAATATAAAGTAACATTGCTAAACTAATTGATCACATCATAAAATAATTACTAAACCACTGCATTTCAATATACTACTGAAATCAAATTAAACATCTCCAAACCAAATGTAACCATAATGTCATATCAAATATCCATGTCATCAAATGAACTAGCATAATCATCAATCAATCTAAACTATCCAATCCACCAATCCAACCAATAAATGGTAACTACCACAGTCTCAAAGTATCAAGCAAAAGCATAGAAAGATAACAAGTCCAATAGCAACATGAGGGGTATTACATATTTTTAGAATTTGACACATTATACCTTAAAATTTGAAGCACTTAGAGATGGAAACTTGAAAAAATTCACTAATCATAAAATGTAGTACTCAAAGTCTAGTTTCCAAATATGTAATTTATTTCAATACCCAGATGCTACAAATTGTCAATAGGAATTTCTAAAAACCATTGTTTAAAAATCACTTTTCTTTTACCATACCATGCATGTGTACATCATCCATATTTTGACCTAAATAATCGTATTTTTCTAAATCCTTTTGGGAAAAGATTTTTAACTCACTGAAGCATGTTTTCAATATTTTTTTGTAATTTTTTATTGAATATATTTTTTTGTTAAATTTTTATTAGCCATATTTGTCATTTTAAAAAATCGTCGTGTACGTCACACATTAGATGACCTAAACTTATCATTTAAAAAAAAAATAAAAAATGAAAAGAATTGTTTATAGAACATTTTTGTGCAATTTGTTTTACAAAAAAAATATTTTAAAAAACCCTAATATTTCAAGTTTATGGACCACTTTCATCAAAAAATAATTGAAAACTAGAAAAAATAATCCAATCATAAAAAAAATTACATATTTGGAATCTGCACTGTCTCATCTTTAATGGGTTTTAATTTTGTAAAAAATATTCTGCAAAAAAAGTCTTCAGACATATGTCCAAATTCACTATTTTCTTGTGACATTGTCAGGACGTTCAACATGCAGGTCAAACTAGGTCCAAATCCTAGGTTCAAGTCCCTAAGGCTTTTCCCAAACCAAAAAACAAGCCAAAATCCTGACCACAAATTCAAATTTTAAGAAACGGGATCTTGTTTACAAAACGAGATCCTATTTTGTAAATCAGATCACATTTCCTAAAATTTATTATTTAGACTGTTGAAAAAGAAACGAGATCCCATTTACTACAGGATCCCGTTTTATTAAACGTGATCCCATTTCTGTTTTGACCATTTTTAAAAAAAATTACTAGAAAAATGTTATTGTGAATTCTGCAATTTGACATGTATGGCCGGCTGCGACAAATTCACCTAATTTCTATCAAGTTTTATCTTTATAGGTCTTCAAGTTGCAATTTGAATTGAATTTTTGAAAGAAGGCATCATTGGAATAGTTTTTTGAGTGGAATTGTGTTCATTTTCTACTCATTTGGAGGAACAAAAGAGGAAGACTTGCACTATTGACATTCATTTGTGCTTGAGAATTTTATAATCATGGGTTCACAAGCTCATAATAAGAGGAAAAACAAGAAGGTATTGACCCCTGAAGAAATTGAAGCAAAGAGGGAGAAAGAGGTGAAAAGGAAAAGAGAGAAGAATGGGGATTCAATCAATGAATAATGCTGAAGCATCCAATTCCACAACTATTGAAGATAAAAGCATTAAGGAGACCATGGTTGTAGACAATGCTAATTTGCAAGAAGTCAATTTGGAAAATAATATGATTATACAAACTAGTCCTAGTATGTCTTCAAATCCCCCTTTCAATGCTATGGAGAATCTTTCAATAGGCACAAATCCAGGTACGTCTTCAAATCCACATTTTAGTGAAATGGAGACTTTTTTTGTAGTAGTTTTACAAGATGTTGGATGTAAGGATGTTGACATTGATAATATTCATAGAGAAGAAGATTTTATACAAATTTTTGAAAATGAAAATGAAAATCCTTTTGTTGAAAATGAAAATAAAAATAGTTTTGTTGATGAAAATGAAAATCCTTTTATTGAAAATGAAAATGAAAACCATTTTTTTGATGAAAATGAAAGTCATTTTGAAGTTGAAAATGAAAATGAAAATGAAAATCCAGGATGTGATGTTGAAAATGAAAAAAAATAAAATATATATATATATATATATATATATTTTAAATTGAAAGTTATGTTTTGGATAATCTTCCTATTAAGATTTCTTGGAGACAAATAAGAATGCATGCCAATAGATTATACAAAGAATAATTTTATAATAAAAAACTTTCATTTCAATGTCAAATAATGATGCAATTGATGAGAATGCAAAAAATGAGAAAAGTAATGAAAAAGTTAGGCATTTTTGTTAAACCAAGAAGAAAATATCAATCACTAAAACATGTTATGTCTACTGTTGCTAGTGCCATTGAGTCTATTGGAAAAAATAGTCGATCTAAAGATAAGAATGCAACAAGAAGAACTAAAAAATGCTATAGTTTATAAAGCAACTTTGAATAAAAGAATGGTAAGCAATATTAGTGAAATTCTAAAAATACATCCTAAAACATTGCTAAGAGTGGAAAAAAGAAGAGAAAGTATAGAAAATGATCCAATCAACCAATGTTGGAGTTTTAGTGGTCGATTCTCAAGGTTTGACATGAAATTGAATGTTGAAATCAAAACTTTGATTGAAAAATATTGGCAAGATAATACTAGGGTATCGTCTAATGCTAGAGATTTTTTAAAATTAAGAGTGGGGTCCAAAGTTTGTGATTCTCATCCAAAACACCTTTTAGATACAACACAAACTGAATTTTAAAAGAAATTTTGTGGTGATTTAGTGTTACTTGGTAATATTAAAATAAGTCAAAGGTCTTTTGAAAAATGTAAGCCTTAGTATGTAAAAATTAATAAGCAATGAATATCTTGTGGTTGTAAAGCACATGTTCAATTTCATTAATTTTATGATGTTTTTCAATATATACATTGTAGTTTACATACAAACATGATTATGTAGGAATGTGGTATTAATATGCCACCTGAAACAATAAGGGAGCTTATATCAAGTTTGTTTTGTGAAAGATCCAATAGTAAATTATTTTATTTAAGTTCATGTATTTTTAGACAATGCACTAGTTGTGGCAATCTTTCATTCTTAATAGGTTGCATGCATGAAAGTGTTGATAATGATTTTGGACAACAATTAGTGGATGTTAAAAGATTTAAGAATGTTCAGTATTCTTTAAAAGATAGAAAAATTAGAAAGCATTGCAATTTAATTATAGAAAAATTTAGTGTACATGCATTCATATCAGAATTTAAGAGTAAGATTGTACCAAAATATGTCAAGCACTCTCAACATGCTTGATGGCTTGATGGCCAATTTCGTGTATGTAGAAATACAGTTCCAGTTGGTACTATACTATTAGTGGTTGATTTTATGGAAAACTATACTCTAGCTCTGCAAGAGGAAATCCAATCACAATATTACAATTTAGTGCACAAGTGGCTATGTTTGTTCATATCGTTTATAGACATGCTAAGATAGCACAAAGGATGATAGAAAAGTTTTGAGGGAGTATCATTTTTATTTGAGTAACAACCAGTTACACTCGTCAAAGTTTTTTCAATACTGTTTCAATATATTTTATACAAATTTAAGAGAAAGAGGAATCCAGATGAAAAAACATCTCATATGGTTAGATAATTGTATAGGACAATTCAAGAATAATTGAATTTTCTATTGGTTAATAGGGTTCACAAGGAACATAATGTTCAACATATGTAGAGTTTTTTTGAAACTACACATGGTAAAAGAGAACATGATGGAGCTGGTGCGTGTGTTAAGAGAATTCTTGCTAGAGAACAATTGAAATTTGAGGATGTAGTAAAATTTAAAGATGCATGTGGGATTTTGGATTGGTGCAATACAAGATTATCTACACCTGGTTCAAGTGAGTACTCTATAGTTCACTAATTCTTTTGGTTGGTTGAAGAAGAGAACATACTACATAGAATTGATTACGAGACAATTAGTGGATCTACTAAATGGAATTCATTTAATATTTCAAATGCAAGCACATAGACTATATGGACAAGGGAGCTTGCATGTTTTTGTCAGATTTGTATTTCAGGAGATTGGGAAGCATGTGAAAATATAGAATGGTTTGAAGAGTGGAAGCAAAGATCGTTGACACCTACACAAGCACATGATCAATATGAAAGAACAATATTAAGGTCCTAGGACAAGATGATGGATTTAGGGTTTAGGTAATAGGATGGCTTAAAGGGGTATATGAAGTAAGGTCCTAGGAAAAAACATTTGATGGCTTAAGGGGATAAAATTTGGTGAAGTTCAAGATAGTGCTTCTAGCTTTAACTATTTTTTTTACATCAATGTCAAACTACAAATAAACTGTAAATAATGAAGCAATATCTTTCTCAACTCTATGTGTTTACTAAAAATTAATATTTTAAAGGGTATTCAAAAGACCTTATAATGCTCTATAAAAATTTTATTGGTTGAGCTACTCATGATATAATTTTGAGAACTTCTTTGATCCCCTTAAGAAATGTCATATTAGGACCCCTTAAGACATTGGTTTAGGGTTTAGGGTAATAGGATGGCAAGTAAGGGGGTTAATATTTTTGATTCATCACATATGCAACAACATTAGTTTATGAATATTTTTGAATTTATGAATAGACTAACCATTTCCTTAGATTACTTCTATGATCAAGGAATTAAGCATGTAACTATAAATTAGCCCACTTTTGACAATTTAGCATAGTCTCTATGGTCTACCCTTGAATTTATAGAAATGCGTATATTTAGAGAAAAACAAAATGTTTCTTGACAAGTTGTTGGAGCTAGATCTTAAAATTTGGTTATTGAATCCTTGATTAGTATTGGTAATTATATTCCTTCCCTAATCATCTTCAGATTCTATGAGTAAAAGGAGTGGAAATATAACCTATGACCATAGTTGGATTGATTTTATATAGATCAAGGAAATCATCCATAGTAAATTTGAGGATTGTTAAGCATTCAAGCGTAGGGAAAAATTATGATTTGTTGATCCTAAACTAGCTACATTATTCTTGGGAACAAGGTCAACAAAACCCTTAAGAGGTGAGTCAATGTAGAGTTATTTTAAGAGTATTTTCCCATACAATTATTGAGTAATCATCTTTAGCTCGTGGACCAAGTTTTATAATGCTATAGCTGGATACCTTGCAAACATGGGTTTGAGCCTAGGCTTCACACATATGTTTACTCATCGAAGATCATAAAAATAGAATATATCACTACCATATAAGTATATGAGTGATCATAAAATTATGTTGAGGTCTCTACTCTTCTAGTGAGGAAATCTTAATGATCATCCATAGATCAACTTAGTGTCTGGTCTTTATCTAAATTTAACTATCTACTCAATTTAACAATCATGGTTTAAATTGTAACATATTATGGCATAGTGTCATGTTGTAAGATAGTATGAATCATAATAGATGCATAAGGCCCATATTATTAACTTGATTAAGGTACCACGTACAATTACCCTTTAATTGTCTATTAGAAAATAATATAAAACACCAAAGTACATGTTAAATATTTTTATTTAATTTAACATCTCAATAGAACATAATGAAGCATCATAAATTATGCATACATTTAGATTTATTAATTTATCATGTAGTAATAATTACATAAACTAATTGAGCATAATCCATAATAGAAACACATAATTTATATCAATTCTAATGATCCACTAGTCCCACAAGTAAGGTTTAACATATTGTTTTCTAATCTAATTATATCTATGTTCATAACGTTTAATTGATTGTGTCTCAACATGTCTCTAACTTAATGAATACACATTTAAATGTATAGTATTTATCAAATCCTATTTCATTGTCAATATCAAGGACCCTAATTTACTATGTATCAACCTAAATCCATGGAATAATTTCTTCCATAGGCATGCCTACATACTTGTCTCCATACAATCAAGATCACAGGGTTTTGAAACATACATTTCAAATGGAATTTTTTTTGTTTGATTTCAATTTAGGGTTTTCAAATGCATTTTTTTTTGTTTGAATTCAATTTAGGGTTTCAAGAAGCAATTAGAGTTTTCAAATACAAAACTTTTTGTTTTATTTCAATTTATGGTTTTCAATTGCAATTTTTTTGTTTGATTTTAATTTAGGGTTTCAAGAAGCAATTAGGGTTTTCAAATACAATTTTTTGTTTCATTTCAATTTGAGGTTTTCAAATGCATTTTTTTGTTTGATTAAACAATTTCGGGTTTCAAAAGGTAATTTTTTTTCTTTGGTTACGATTTAAGGTTGATTTTTTGTTTCTTTTCAATATCTGAGGGTTTCATTTCATGTTTTCCTTTGATTTCTACAAATCACCATTTTTTTATTTACAAAAGAAAAAACTCCATAGAAATTGATAAAATACATACTAAAACCTACATTTTTATTAAAAAATTCAAAAAAAGGTGAAAAATGCAAAAATTTGGGGTTGGGCTCATACTTGGAGGTCATTGTTTGCTCTCCTCAATTGGGATCTCGTGTGTGTAGGAGAAAATGACTAATTTCATTTATTTGAAAATATAAATATCACTATAAAATGGGATCCCATTTTGTAAAAAGAAAGATCATGTTTCCCAAAGGTTAGCTCGAGACAACATTAGTAAATAGGATCCCAATTTTTTAAAAATGGGATCTCGTTTTGATTTTAGGCTCGAGATCTTGGTGCAGGGGCACCATGTCAGTTTTTAAAATATGGTCAAATATGGTCATATGATAGGTTTTCGGTGTTTAGAGTCTTATTTGGTATAATAGGGTCATAATAGACCATTTTCCATGTACTTGGAGTCATTTGGGGTTCATTTTGTAAATGTTGTCAATTCTTGCAAAATGTTGTCATGTGCAAAATTGCAAAAATGCAAGAAATGGGGAGTCCAATGGTCAAGAAGTTCAAATGGAAGTTTGAGTCAGTTGGGTTGGCTTGGTTTTGGTGTGTAAGGGTTAAATAGGCCTCTCAAACTTTGAGGCAATCTTCTGGAATTGATTTTGTTGAAGAAATCAATAAGAAACCTCATTTTCTGTGTGTTTTCAATTAAATTTGTTACTACAAGTGTGTGTATGGGTCTGTACTGAACAATTATGAACTAAAGTGCTTTTAAGTTGATGGAAACATGAGTTAAATTCATTTTGGGTCTGATTTGGTTGAATTTCATAGAGATTGAAGAATTTTATGAGCAATTTACTATAGGCGGTCTGTAAACCCTATTTTGAGGGTTTGAGGGTGAATAAAATGTATTGTTGACCCATTACACAGTAGAATTTTTTGAAACTTGGTGGAATGGGTGAATTTAGGTAGGGTTAGATGTTCAAGTAGGTTTCAAGAGTAGGGAGTAGGGTTTGAATAATTTTTGTTGTTGCCCTAGTAGATTTTCATTCATGTTTTGAACAAAGAATGGAGGTTAAGAGTTGAAGTTTGTTGAAAAGGCATTCAGACAGAATGGAAGATGGTTTGGGAAGAATGTGCAGACTTAGAATGGTTTGTTTGAGGTGTTTACAAAGTAGTTTGAGGCCTGGAGTACAAATTTTTAGTAAACCCTCTTGAAACTAGTCTAAATAGGCCTAAACAAGAGTTTAGTGGTTTGATGACTTTGTAGACATTTCTCTTGATAAAAGTTGACTCAGAGTATTTGAGACCTGGTTGAGGTCAGGTAATGAAGTTTTATAATTGGGAAAAATATTACATGGTAGTTTACTTGTAAAAGTGGCCTAATTTGGCCTTGGAGCAATGTAGCAACAGAACTTAGGGTGGTTTGTTACAAAGGAATCATATATGCAAGTTTGATATGTTGTGGAACTCCCAAAAGGGTATTTGAAATGGTAATTGGTTGGATGGTTTAAGGTTTGGTCTATAAATTGTGGTAGGAAAAGTTTGTTTGGAATGCTACAAGGAAATGAGAGTGAATGGTGAGTAGGACTCCAAATTGGGGTTTTTTTGATTGAAGGATTGTTCAAACTAGATTGAATTGTGGTTGTAAGACAAACTATTCCCTGCTCTACATCAATTGGTATCAAAGCATAGGTTCTTGATCTTTTGAAGGAGAAAGGTTGCAATTTGAAGGAGTTGTAAGTTGAAAGGAAAATATGCCTCCTAAAGGAAGTGGAGTTATTTCTAGAGATATTAGGTTGATGAAGGAGTCACTAGAAGCAGTATTAGCTAGACTTCTAGCATTAGAGACCAATCAAAGGAGAGGAAAGGCCACTGAAGAGGAAAGTGACCAAGAGGAAGAGAAAGAGGGTGAGAATGAAAACTCTCCAAGAGGAAGAGTCCAAGGTGATGATGAGTTGGACCTTGTTGAGATGAGAGAAGGATGGTGAAAATGCTCAAAGCTTTCAAAGGAGATGTTTTCAAGGTGAAAATATATTTTCCAATGTATAATGGGAAGTTAGATGCTGAAGAGGTATTGGATTGGATAGATGCACATGACAGTTATTTTGAGTACAAGGAGGTTGTAGAAGAACAAAAGGTAAAGTTTTCTAAGACTAAGTTGAAAGGCCCTGCTTTAACATGGTGGAATTATGTTCAAGAGGAAAGAGTGAAAAGGGGAAAAACAAAAATCACTTCATGGGATAGGATGGTGTCAAAGATTAAGATCCAATTCTTGTCAGGTGATCATGCAATACAAAATTTCAAGAAGATACAAAACTTAAAGAAGAAGGAAAAGGATGTCATGGCCTACACTAAAGAATTTGACAAATTACGTATTAGAGTTGGTCATGTTAAAAATGAAAATGAGAAGATAGCAAGGTACATGAATGGTTTGAGATTTTAAATTCAGGATGAATTGAGTCTTGCTACTCCTAGGACAATTGAACAATTTTTTCAGTTGGCTGCTAGGGAAGAGGAGAAGTTAAAAAGAAGGCAAGAAAGACAAGGAAGAGGCAGAGACAACACTAGTAGAGGAAGAGGTTCAAGGTAGTCCTATGAAGACCAAGAAGATGTAAGTAAAAGTAAAGACCAAGTGGTTGATCAAAGAGGTGGATCTAGAGGCTTTAGAGGAAGATTTAGTGGACAAGGCAAAGGTTCAAGCACATTCTCGGGAAGATCTTATCATTGCAGTTATTTTGGGCATCAAGCATGGAAGTTTTTAGAGAAAAAAGCTTCTAATTCAACTGGTGGTGATAAGAGAGTTTAGTTGGTGCAAGAGGATGATTGTGAGAGTGTTAACTCTCCTAATCAACTTGCTACTCCAGAAGTTGGAGAATCCTTGATGGTTAGAAGAACACTCCTCAAAGCATCCAAGGAGAAGGAGATAACTCAAAGAAGGACACTATTTAGGACAACTTGCAAATACAATGGAAATGTATGTAAAGTTGTAATAGACTCTAGAAGTATTGATAATAGTGTCCATAGAAATGGTTGATAAACCAAAGTTGGAAAAGATACCTCATGAAACACCTTATAAATTGTATTAGCTAAATGAAAGTCAATCTATTTTGGTGAATGAGAAAGCTTGGGTTGAGTTTAATATTGGTGGATATAAGGACAAAATTCTTTGTGATGTGTTTCCTATGGATGTGTTCCATCTGTTACTTGGAAAACCATGGCAATTTGATAGAAATGCAATATTTGATGGTAGAAACAATACTTATGATATTGAAAAGGATGGAAACTCTTTAAATCCATTGGTAGAAGATGATAAGGGACAAGGTAAGATAGAAAAGGTGATAATGTTAGGTAAGAAAGAGTTTGTAAAGGTTAAGGAAGAAAATAATATGAAGGTTGCAGTCACTTCAATACTTGAAGATGCTAGGACAATGGGTTTGGAAAATTATTCAATGCTGGGAAGAAAAGATGATGAGTTGGTGACAAAAATAGATATGGAGATGGTCAAGGATGAATTGGTTTTGGAAGTTCAAAATTGGATTAAAAGACATCTTTCTATGATGGTAAGTGAAGTGTTCCATTCATTGATTGTAAAAGAGGCTAGCAGACAGTCAAATTTTTTCAATACAAAGGTTTGTGAACTTGATAAAACAAAGGTTCTATGGGCAAAGAATCTGAGGGAAGAAATGAGAGGAAAAGGTGAAGTGATTCAAGGTGAATGGCATGGAAATATGGGTAAGTTTAATTATGCATCAAGAGTTAAGAAGAGGATAGTTCAAGACAAGGGTGGAAAAGGTATGCTTGCAAGTATGAAGATAGGTTTAACATCAGTTCCAGATGAGGGAAAAGTTAGACAACATCCATCAAG